>CANUEZ040000113.1:4007500-4012500 GCA_948099385.1 Fasciola hepatica | reverse complement strand
ATTAAATTTGAACGTGTGTTGCACCTTAGAAATTCTCTTTCCCTGCAATGGTCGTAACATTCCTCCTATGGAAACCTTGAGGAAGACAAGAGGATTATTTCTACGAGGCCCGGGATAATTCAAAAGTTCATCTCAGTTCAGCCCAGACAACCGTTAACCATACACTGAATGCGATCTCATTGGTTTCTATATCCTAGTGACAACCTTAAAAAAAAAGAATATCGAAGGTGTGAGGGAAGAACTACAAATAATGGTATCAAATCGATAAGGAAATTTTGCGGATATGAGAGTGCCACTGATCGTGACACCTAGGCGTATCCTCATACATACCTGTAGTGACCTAAAAATGATTGAGTTTAGGTGTGCAAATTGGACAAAAAGAATTAGTTAATGTTTAGTTCTAAGCACTTTGTATGTTGTTTGATGCCACAGAGCTGTTCGTTATTTGTCTGCTTGCTTTAAGCACAATTGGATTCCGACAGTTGAAAAACACACTGTGGACTGCTTTGCTTGCGAACAATTGAACCTTTAGCTCCCTTAACTATTACCGTGTTCGATGTTGCTCTATTACATAACGTGATCGACGTTGTTTCAATACAGATCTTCGTTCATCTATTCCACTGACTTTTACCGTTTTTCGGCAACCGTGGGAGCTTTTGGCTTGTAGGTCATTCCTTAGACTATTCGAAGAACCAGAGTAAGTACGTATTATCAAGAGCACTAAATATCTAACCACAGAGCCGGAAGGCCTCTTGGACCCACCAAGGAAGTCTAACACGACCTACGTGGCCATGTCCACAGGCTAGGCTTTTCATACCTTTCTTCCGTGTCATGAACTGACCATCCTTATTCATCTTCCAACCTTTACTTGCCTCAGCGAACATTGGCCACCGAGAAATCCTGTCAGGCTACATACGTTACACATGTCCCATCCATCTAATCATGGTAAGCTTAAGTACTTCATCTAATGGTTTGATCCGTGGACCCAAGACTCTCCGCAGAACCTCAGCATTGCTTATACAGCGTTCCCACCAGATTCGAACAATGCTACGAAGAGACTGATGTTCAAATACTGACAACTTTCGCATGTTCTCCACTCGCAGTTTCTATGTCTCTGAACCGTACGGAAGCACAGGCCTGACTGCTGCAGCGTACACTCGATACTTGATAGATAGACGGATCTCATGCCCATGCCACAGATAACTCAGATTGGTGGGAGCCCAGCGAGCCTTTTGTATTCGCAAAGACATCTCATCTGATATCGGACCTCCGGGTGGAGTGCAGCTGCCCAGACAACAGAAATCATCTACCTGGTCAGCAGTTTCCACAGGCACTGAAACGTTCGGCATTGGACCAACCCAATCCTGAAACAGCGTCTTACACTTAGAAGGTGCAAAACGCATACCGATCACTGCTACGTAATCCGTCAACCTGTCTAGAAAAGTTTGCAACTTACCAGGATCTTCACTTAAAAGAATTATGTTGTGAGCATACTCAAGGTCTGATACCTTTCCACCCGGGAAAAGTTCAGTGCCACTATCCTCACCTGACGAAACCATGGTCTCTAGGATCACATAAATCACAAAGTTGAAGAAAAACTTAGAGAGGGGGCAACCCTGAGGTACCGCACTTTTGTGGTGAACTCGGGCGAAAGAGCACTGCAAGCCCGAACTCAGCCTCAGCAATTCATGACTTATAGAGTTAACTAGAGAGTAGTTTTACAATTAAGCTTAACTCCAGTGTATCAGGACCGAACGAGGTTCTGAGGTTATAGAAAAAACGATGCGCCCTGTGAAGTGTTAGACGAGAAGGTATAATGTCAGTAACTCGGCGTTGTCGGTGGTAAATCACAACCCGATGTTTCGGTTATCGTGAATAACCTTTCTCAAGGCAGTTTTACATTAGTCGGCTTAAATTTTTTTACCGACAAAGCCATGTTACGGATATTATATCTTCACGTTTAAGTTTAACGGCAGTATATTTTTATCCCTCTATATATATTTCAGTTCATATATTTATGTACACATACGTACATACATGTTCTTAGCCAGTAAGGCAGTCTCCTTGTAGTGTTGTTTTTTATGAAGTTATGAGAAGACAGATTGGCGAACAACCTCGTTTTCAGTGATTCATACTCATGCCATTACATCACAATATATTACGACAAGTTGAGGAATTGGACCAATTAGAGAAACAGGAAGTCATAGAGATTATTGGTGACATAAAAAAGGAAGGGAAATAATTATAATCCAGGCTTAATCAAGACCGGATGTGGATTGTTCCTCGCATATTATGTCAGTTCTCATCTGATCTGTGGCCTGTTGCAGAGTGGAGGGAGGGCCAGGGCAGCTTAAGAGCACACACAAATTGTTTTTGAGCACACAGAGGTTCTTGCAATACTGACTACCAATTGCCATTAGACCTTGCTCATTCATCTTCAGATTCTGGAATTATGCCTCGGGAGACAAAATGGAAGAGATACTGAAGGCTCAGGAAAGTCCTCAGTGTGAGGAAACGTGTCATTTTTGGTGAAGCCACTACGTGGGAGCTTTTGTGTCTTAAATTACTGCCGATGGGTATGCTAAGACAGACCGTCACTTCTGAAGTCCAAGTTATTGAAGTAGTGCTACAAGAGTTGCGGCCAACAGCAGAATTGGTGTTCATGGATTTCTCAAGCGGGGATCCACCCATTACCAGTACATCAAAATCAGTCATTCACACTGGTTAGTATATTAGTGAACTATTATACTTTTTTAAGTCAGTCAAGAAATACAGTTCGAGAGAATCATGTGTGACGACATCAACGTGGATGCTATTTTGCACTCCTTGTCCGATGTTTTATAATCTCCATGCTAACTTTGAAGTACCGTCTGGACGTACTGCACGCTTTGAGTTACCACGTGCCAAGTATTCCACCTGACCCATGAAAGCTCTCGCACACCACGGTTGTGTGAGAAGACTCAGCTATCGGATGTATTGTGTATTCATGCTGGACTCCGAAAAGGCTTGATTCGGTGCACGCATGGCACACCAAGGGTGTTGGACTACTTCGATTTCGAGCGGAATGTCGACTTTGGACAATTTCTTCAGTTTACCCTTTGAATCGCTTTGGAGAAACTCAAGTCATTCGTGGGGGGGGGGCCGCAAGACTAGCTGCACAACCATACCGAAAAATTCACGAAATGAGCAACATGTGTTACAAAATAAAAGGTAATGTTGCTCCGGATGATATTTTGATCCCCTTTTGTCGCATACGCATTTATCCTGTATTCTGTACTTATATGTTTTACTCCGCTATGCAACCAGATGAAATTGCCAATATCAGCAATCGCCCGGCAAAATTGTGAATTGATGACTAAAGTACGTATCTACCATTCTCGGTAGTTTTTTCACAAGTTTTTCCATCAACTCGTCTGTACATAATCTCCGTGGATGGCATACTATTGGACGAACTTCCTGGACCCATTTACACCATCACTTGTAAATACTTGTCGCTTCCCAATAACTCCTATGACTCCGTTTTTCCAATTTTGCAAAAGTCTACATAGATTTGTATTTTTCACCTTCACTATTCTAGATTAAGCAAGTATCTTTGAGTGTGACAACAGACTCCGTCATTTGGGGACGAAATGGCATTAACCGGCTGCTGGTTTGAAACTGAGGGACTAAAGGCCACTCAAAAACACAAGCCCATTGTTGCCGTCAAGGATAAGTCAACGAAAGTTGCAGTCTTTGACTGAACCCCAGAGGCTGTTCTTCCTTCCAAAGTTCCCAAGGTTCACAGAGTAATCGGTGTCTGTTATTGAAATACATAGAGAGATGGTTTATCAACGCTAGAAATCACGGCAATGCAAGGCGAGAATGCAGATACTAAGATTATTATTTTCTTTGAAATAAATTTCACATTGCTTTTTCTGTTGGAATTGTTTTACTCATTTGACGTAATCAGCAGCCCTCAAAGCATTCTGAAGACTGGTGATAATTTAGCACAACTCACAACTCTACGGGTTCCTCGTATTTACGAAATTGTTCAACCGTTGTTGTATATTACAGTCTTATTCTTCGAGGAATAAACATCCACGATGTTCAGCACACAAAGCACGCACGTAATAAGAAAATTACCTTGTCATCTTTTGATGTAAGCAGGCATATGCTGTGGAGACAATCGCGTTGTTGCCGGTTGTGTGATGCTAATTGAAACATGAAAGTGATACTGTATTCCAAGCAAAGTACCTGGGACTAGTCACTTTGAAGTTTGTGACATCTTGTGTTGGTCTCCTTTGTGATGTCAAAATTGGTGGACTGGAAATAACATGAATAAGGAGATTTGTCGTGAACTTACCTCAATGACGAATAGCAAAGCGCTACGACATAACGGTGAGATTTTGGGGGACTGCATCGGAGATGCTGTCGGAGTATCAAAAATGAAGGACGATAAACTGCTTTTGATAGACTCTTCCCAAACAGTAATGCCTTCTTTCAGTGAGTTTTGCAGCTCTTTGATAAAATTACTCACATAGGAAGAAACTTTTCGTGGTTTTTCATGACCACAATAGAAATCCACGGTTAGCACCGGCAAGTAATACGGCTTAACCTCCAGAAGAAAAATCTCGCGTTCTCGGAATCTCTGGTGACTTCCTGCCATGAAAAACTGGAGGTCCTTCTTCTATATCATTTGAAATCCATTAGTTTTATTGCAGATGAACAAGCAAAATTTAATCCGCTCGTCCACACAGAGGACAAGTCCGTTCGTGCTTTCATTCTTGAACTTCAGACGCACACTTCGACGTGTGATTATGGTGCGCAGTTGAATGATGTTGAAAGACTAAACGTCAACGGTTCCGAGTAGTTGCCAGCAATTATCGATCACGTCACTTAGCTCGGCAGCTGCTTGACAGCGGATAAGAGCACGGCAGTCGAGGTGATCACTCGTATACCTAAAACTCGAGCGGCTTACTCTGCACTGAAGCACTTGTGGCGCCGACCCAATATTTCTCTGA
>CANUEZ040000113.1:280000-567500 GCA_948099385.1 Fasciola hepatica | reverse complement strand
AGTGACACTGTCAATGTAGCCTATAGAAACACAGTGAGTACTTCAGTGCTGGGTTAGGATATTTTTGGCCCTTTACCTCTGAGTGTTACTAAAAACCGACACATCATGACAATGGATGACCATGTATCTCGCTGGGTGGAGGCAATTCCGATACCGGATCAAACAGGTAATACGGCCGCTCGAGTGTTTGTTGATAATGTGGTGGCGCGACTTGGTATACCAGAAACGGTCATCACTGAGCAGGGTTCTTGCCTCGAATAGAATAAATTCCGAGACATGTTGGAACAGGGGAGAATCCGGCGAATACGGACATCGCCCCACCTTCCCCAGGCAAACGGAATGACAAAAAAGTTCAACAGAAAGACGAAAGAGCGGTTAAGCTACCACGGAAGCGATTGGCCAGAAGGACTATCGGAGACATTGCTCAGTTACCGCGCAAAGAACCATTCAACAACGGGAACGACACCTTTCAAACTTGTTTTCGAGTAGGAATCCAGAATGCAACTAGATGTGTGACTTAACATTAAGAATAATAAACCTCTGACAACCTGTGAGCGGAAGCATCTAGAGAAAGTAGTGGTACAACCGACAAAAGCTGCTCAGAGTAGAAACAAAGCAAGGTAAGATAGACGGAACCAGGTACAAAAATGGGAGCCGTTCATGCCGTGACAGCTGGTAAAAGTGAAGAATCACAACAGACCCTATGTGGCCGGTCCGGGGGCCAGCAAGTTCCATAGGCGGTGAGAAGGATTGATATCTACGGTACTCTAAGATGAACTGAGGGATAAGTCAGGAGAAGGGCTTTTGAGTTGTTCCGGTCTATCAGGGTGGTCGTAATAAGGTAGATGACATCTACAGTGAGAACAGCTGGGGGTGGAAACCCTTTTAAAAGCCCTCTCGAAAGCAGTTATCAGGCCGTCTTCACGTTGTGTTCCTACAATGGGAGTAGTGATCGGAGGACTACTCGAGTTTGTCACTGAAGTAACTTGTGCGTATTACCTTTTCGTAATGCCATCCAATAGTTTAGTTGCTTCTGTGAGGTTAGGATGACTAGAAATATCAAGCAGTGCTTGAATGTTATTTGAGTTTTTTCTCGATCAGTCGCCCTGCATCCTGCTGATGTTCTCTCCGTGATGCAAAAGTCTTTTTGCCATCTTACTCTTTCATTTGTGTAATTTGCTTAGTTCCGGATGACAGCGACGGCAAAAGGCTAAGGATTATCGCTGTTCTCACTGCTGTATATTAATAGTCTTTGAAGATTACGTTTCATATCTGGGCAGCAACGTCATGTGGAAGATGACCAATAGTTCAATGGCAAGAAGTACGAATCCGTGTGATACTGTGTTTCAAACTCTGCTTTTAGCGAATGAAACTAGACCTGAGGGCCATCAATGAAACCTTCGGGGAAGACTATTGAGACTGATAAGACTGAAGCTCCTGGACCAAGAATATGGTTGTTGATAAAGGAAAATAAAGTGGTGAATTCCAGAAAAATATACGTAAAATTATTCAGGCCAATTTCCAGAAAAATGTCCAACAAGATGACGAATATGACGACGACGATGATGATGATGATGATGATGATGATGATGAAGAAGATTAGGAAGAATATGAAGATGATCATGATGATGATGATGATGATGATGATGATGATGATGATGATGATGATGATGATGATGATGATGATGATGATGATGAAGATTAGGACGAATATGAAGATCATGATGATGATGATGATGATGATGATGATGATGATGATGATGATGATGAGAATGATGATGATGATGATGATGATGATGATGATGATTCGGATGATGATGATGATGATGATGATGATGATGATGATGATGATGATGATGTTGCGGATGATGATGATGATGATGATGATGATGATGATGATGATGATGATGATGATGATGATGATGATGATGATGATGATGATGATGATGATGATGATGATGATGATGATGATGATGATGATGATGATGATGATGATGATGATGATGATGATGATGATGATGATGATGATGATGATGATGATGATGATGATGATGATGATGATGCTGATGATGATGATGATGATGATGATGATGATGATGATGATGATGATGATGATGATGATGATGATGATGATGATGATGATGATGATGATGATGATGATGATGATTCGGATGATGATGATGATGATGATGATGATGATGATGATGATGATGATGATGATGATGATGATGATGAAGATGATGATGATGATGATGATGATGATGATGATGATGATGATGATGATGATGATGATGATGATGATGATGATGATGATGATGATGATGATGATGATGATGATGATGATGATGATGATGATGATGATGATGATGATGATGATGATGATGATGATGAAGATTAGGACGAATATGAAGATGATGATGATGATGATGATGATGATGATGATGATGATGATGATGATTCGGATGATGATGATGATGATGATGATGATGATGATGATGATGATGATGATGATGATGATGATGATGATGATGATGATGATGATGATGATGATGATGATGATGATGATGATGATGATGATGATGATGATGGTGATGATGATGATGATGATGATGATGATGATGATGTTGATGTTGATGATGACGATGAATTTGATGACCATGATGATGATGATGATTCCGATGATGGTGATGATCATGATGACGACGATGACGATACAGTTGATGATGATGACGTTGATATTTTTTTCGATCCGATGATGAACATGATGATAGAGAAGACCAATCGATTGAATTTTATGATGATGAAATTGATGATACTGTTGATGATGGTGATGATGATCATCTTCCTCATGTTCGTCATCATGATCCATCGAATCATGGTCCGAAAACACATCATCAACATCATCGTCACTATCATCATCATCACCATCATCATCACCAACATCATCCTCAGCATCAACTTCATCATCGTCTTATTGATCAACATCATCATGATCATCATCATCATCATCGGAGGTATCATCACCATCAACGTAATCATCACCATCATCGTCATCGTCATCATCAGAATAATCATCACCGTCATCTTCATCATCATCATCATCATCATCATCATCATCATCATCATCATCATCATCATCATCATCTTCATCATCATCATCCGAATCATCATCATCATCATCATCCGAATCATCATCATCATCATGAGCATCATCATTATCATCATCATCATCTTCTTCATCCGAATCATCATCATCCTACTTATTCGTGTCACCATAAACTTCAACATCCGAATCCTCATCATCACCATCATTTTCTTCATGATGATCGTTATCATCTTCAACATCATCATCATCATCAACATCGTCAGCATCGTGTGGCTGAAACTCCTCCTTCCTTATTTTAATCACTACTTTTGTATTGTTTACCGTGCACCCAACGGTAGCGATCCATTGACCTTTGATTTCTTATCTTCGAACATTGAGCACTTGTTTGTTACGGATCCCAACTGCCGTATCACCATCTTAGGAGGTTTTAATGTTCACATTCGAGATTGGCTGATTCACTCATCGGACATTTCGGCTCTGGGACACGAAGCCGAACATTTCGCCGTGGTTAGTCACCTGTCAAAACTTGTTGACCTCCCCACAAGTATTCCCGATCGGCCTGGAGATTGCACCTATACACTTCATGTCATTCTGTCTTCTGTTCCTTCTGTGTTCGCAGGCCTCTCTGCTCTCCCTCTGGTTGGCTCACCTGACCACTGCATTATTTCCTGATCCTTCATTTTTAATGGTCCAGATCCTCTTCCTACAGCGGGACACAATTATGGCGATACAGTTCAGCCAAGTGGGATGGTTTTCGCGATTTCCTATCCTCCTATCCATGGGATGATTGCCGCTTTACTTCAGACCTTTCCACATCCGTTTCTAACTTCACCGACGTTGTTCTTCAAGGTGTGCAACTTTTTATTCCTCACTTTTTCAAGCTCGGCAAACCCGAATCCTCCGAGTGGTTCAACCACGCATGTGATCTTCCTGTACGTTTGAAGCGTGCAACATTTCGCAGCTGACGCCACTCGCGCACCCGCGACTCCCATCGCCGCTTCGTGCAAGCCAGGAACAGATGCCCGTCAACCACACAGATAGCCAAAGAACACTTCGTCCGCTAGAAAGCCGAACGCTTACTCTCATCTACCACCGGTAGCCGAACATTTTGATCCCCTACCAAAGCAGTCTCGCGCAACTTTTGTCCTTCAATTTCCCTCCCACCTGTAATTCCTCTGGTGATCTTGTTTGTGAACCACAATAGAAAGTCAAAGATTTTGCATCCCGGTTTGCCTCCAACTCCACTTTACCCAATTATCCTACTGCCCCGATTCCTTCTCTTCCCTCTGTCTCCCATTTTCGACCTCACATTAGCAATGGGAAGATCCGCCAAGCGCTGCGTTCTCTGGACTTATCCAAACCACTCGGTCCGGACGGTATGCCACCCATCGTCCTTAAAATGTGTGCCCCTGAATTGGCCTCTCTCTTACGTCGTGTTTTCTGTCTCTCTCTGCAGCTTTCTACTTTTCCGACTCCCTGGAAACACTCCGTGGTTTTTCCTATTCCGAAAAGGGGCGATCTTTCTGACCCGAATAACTATCGTCCTATTTCCACCAAACCTGTTTTTCAAAAATATTCAAAACTGTCATCTCCGACCAACTGCCTGCTTTTCTCGAGCGCCGAGGACTACTGAGTGATCGCCAATACGGTTCCGACCTCGCCGTTCCACCGGAGATATCTTCGCTCTCAGCTCACTCTCCTAGTCGGCTGCACTCGACAATAACGGAGAAATGCACACGGTGTCTCTGGACATCTCTAAGGCCTTTACCCGAGTTTGGCCCGAAGGTCTTCTTGTGAAACTGACATCTTTCGGGTTCTCCTCCACTCCCGTGTCGTGGACATCAAGTTTCCTCAGTAAGCGAACCATCTTCGTCCGAGTTGATGGGGTTCTGTCCCAGCCGTTTCCTGTGAATGCTGGTGCTCCCCAAGGTTCAGTACTTGCGCCCACCCTGTTTCTTTTATTTAACAATGATCTTCTATCCACCACTTCCAACCCAATCCATTCCTTTCCCGATGATGCCACCCTTCATTCTTCCCTTTCTTACCGCACTCCCCGCCATGCCAACACCAACATCGACCGTGCCCGCTGTGTATCCTTAGAGTCCGATTTCGAACACATCTCCTCCTGGGGATCCCACAATCATGTTCTATTTAAAGCTTCCAAAACTTCTCTTCTCTCAATTTCATTGCAGCATCATTCATTCTCCCCTCATTTATCCTTTGGTTCAAATGTGCTGCCTGCCACAGACTCCATTTCTCTTCTTGGCTTATCTATAACTTCCTATCTATGTTGGTCCGCCTTCATATCTCAGCTCTCCTCTCGTGCTGCGCGCAAAGTTGGTTTTCTTTTTTGCGCCAGACGCTTCTTCACACCAACTCATCTTCTGCTACACAAAGCTAAAATCCGCCCCGCACTTAAGTACTGCAGTCATGTGTGGGGTGGAGTTTCGTCTACCTCTCTCTCTTGATCGGGTTCAACGAAAGGTCATCCGGCCGATCAACGAACCTTCTTAAACCTCCAATCTGCAGTCACTAGCCCATCGTCGGGCTGTTGCTTCGTTGTCTCTTTTCTACCGATGCTATTTTGGGTTTTGTTCTTCTGAGCTTGCTTCGACAATTCTTCTTCTCAAAACTACTTCCCAACCATCACGCACCCAGGCATCTAGTCATCCCTACCAAGTTTCTGTTACCAGATGTCGCATTTCTATCTTTCAATCCCCACTTCTTTCCCCGGACGGTTGAGTTATGGAACACTCTTCCTCTTTCGATCTTCCCATCCATTTACAACCTTTCCCTCCTTAAAAGCAGAATCAATGAACTGGTTCTGACGTGAATGTTTCCCCTCAACTCACTTTCACAGTGTGTCTTCTGATTATGGGGTTTACCTCTTATACTGTAATTCACTTTGTGCAATTAAAAAGACCTCATCAATGTTGGTGTCGATGGACGTCGGTCTGGATCACCCTTAAACACAAATAATATCGAGGTCTTAGCATGAGTTAGAAACCTTCCTACCGGAATCAACCGAAGTCTGTATCAATATTGCTTCCTGGCCAAGACGAAACTACATGATTAGCACTCACGGAACTTAGTGGCCCAGTGCTTGTAACATATCGTATCCCTAACCAAATTTGTTGTAACCAATCTTGTTCGAGGAAAATTCTCTGATTAGTATGACCCGAAAGTGTTTCTTTTTGGGGTAAAATTCCAATGAAAGTGTTTCTCTCAGGGTGTGAAGTCTTCTGTAGAGGAAGTTTTCACAGCAGATATGTTTCTTTCAGGGAAATTACTGTGGTCACGTGGGTTAAAATTTGGAGGGGAGACTACTGTATCTGTATCGTCATTTTTTCTCCATCTGTTCTTTTCATAAAACGATACTCAGAAGTCCGTATGTTCTACCAGTAATTTTTTTTCCTCATCTGGCCCGTATTGCTCCAACATGGCAGGCCTGCATCCTCCGCACACACCTCAACCGTGAGTGCTCAGTCGGCCGGATTGGAACTATCGCATGCAACCAAGGTGAGATTCCCCGCGTGTAAGCATACAAAATTTGCCTTTAGCTACTATATATATATATATATATATATATATATATATATATATATATATATATATATATATATATATAATGGTTTTCCATGATTGTGGAATAAACCCTCCATAGTAGTCAGAATACGAGTTGTAGGCGGACATATGTTTTCGGTGATTTCATTCTCAAGCCATTACAATCACATTCATATGAAACCTAAATAATAAAAAGAATTTGAAGAAAGTCTCACTAAGATGGCAAGGAAAAATAAAGGTGAGGTTGACGGAAACTCATGCAGATAACCCGATTATGTAACCGGTGATAATCAGTTTACGTCACCACCACGCCCCACTGTGTAACACAGTTGAGTGTTGGCCACAGGAGTTGGAGTGCGCGCAAAGCTCAAGCTTCAAAAGGCGGATGATAGTTGCCTTGGCAGTTGCTAGTATCCGATGCCTGATTGCCCTTGACACATATTGTGGGAGCCGGTAGACGACTTTGAAGATGGATTGAATGTCGATCAAATAACCGGTTTCTACCAAGTGCACAACGATTGAACTTTGATACCACCGCATTGCCTCCATGTCTAAGCCACCGTGTATGATGTTTTTTAGTGCGTCTTAATAGCTGCTTTCCCACTTGACCTATGTAGGTAGCACCACAGGTGCACTTGAATTGGTAGATGATCATGGAAGCTTATATTTAGTTTCACATTCAATTATTGGTGACGTGACAAACACGCATATGATCTTAGGGGCGTCGAAAGTGGCCTCACCGTGGCACTCAGAATCTTACTAACTTTATCGGCTGCGATGTCCCTCTTGAAGGGCAGTCGGATGGATAGTACTTTCTTTTCTGCCTGTGTGATTCTCATTGGTTTCATACGTTCAGTTCAGTTTCCTTGGATAAATTTCCCGCGTCTTTCTCATGTACGATGACTCGGCTGCCAGAGTGTCTATAGTGCATATGTTTCACCCTGTGCAGAATATGGCGTACCAGATTACGTTTGTAACCAAGTGGCACAAAACTGGGCATTCCGGATCGCTTTCCGAGACACCTTCCCCTGGATCAAGCCATTAAGTGTAGTTAAGTATGCATCAAGAAACCGTACGCAGTTCTCTTCCATTTCGATGGTGAACTTGATGGCGGAGTGTGTAGTGTTGAATTCGCGTGAAATATCATCTAAATCGGTTTGTGCATTTCCTATGGAAAATTTATCATTCACATTCTGCGTAGTGCTTGAGTTTCCAGCTTTGCCATGAAAACGTCGGCAAGAAGTGGTCCTAGAGGTGAGTCCATAGCAACCCCATCCTTCTGGCGATGATAAGTGTGACTGAATACAACTTATACATATGAAGTGCATTGAAGAATTGGTTATTTTGTTGCAGTCAGAATTCCCACGGTGTCGCTTCTTCATCAAATAATAAAGTCTGCTGTTTCAATGAAAGGTGCGTTGGTGAACAGAGAAACCACATCCAAGGAGAACGTTTTCTTACGTGCCATATTTGCATCTTTGATAACTTCAATAAGGGGAAGAGCGTCACGGAGTGTATATTTCGTAAGTCTCTGTCGTACGGATTCTAGAAGATTATCTATCCACCGGATGGACGTGTGGAATGCTGAATTTGTCATGGAAACGATGGGGCGGAGGGGTTGTTCAGGTTCATGAATATTTGGAAGGCCATATAGTCGAGGTACGATGGAGCCTACAGGCTTGAGGCTTTTAGAGGTTGGGTGATATATGACCGTGGTCTCCGAGACCTTCAATGTATTGGTAATTTTATTTTTCGCTTTCTTTCTTTGATCTTTTTGTGATGCGTCACGAGTGAACTTAGACTGATTTCACAAAAGGTCTGATACCTTGGCCACGTATGAAGCCCGATCCATCACAATAATACCGGCTCCTCTGTCAGGTATTCTTAGGAGAATTTGAGGATTTCGTTGTAGATTCCTGTGTGTCAATGTTTGTTTGTTAAGAGACCGGTATTGGTAACATGCCGTGACTAATGACGACTTGAAACGCTCTAAATCCTCTGCCGACTTTGGTTTTAGATCAAAAGTTTGTCCTACTAAGTTATCGAAAAGTATTTCAAACGTTTCATGCGTGCAACATTTCGCAGCTGACGCCACTCGCGCACCCGCGACTCCCATCGCCGCTTCGTGCAAGCCAGGAACAGATGCCCGTCAACCACACAGATAGCCAAAGAACACTTCGTCCGCTGGAAAGCCGAACGCTTACTCTCATCTACCACCGGTAGCCGAACATTTTGATCCCCTACCAAAGCAGTCTCGCGCAACTTTTGTCCTTCAATTTCCCTCCCACCTGTAATTCCTCTGGTGATCTTGTTTGTGAACCACAATAGAAAGTCAAAGATTTTGCATCCCGGTTTGCCTCCAACTCCACTTTACCCAATTATCCTACTGCCCCGATTCCTTCTCTTCCCTCTGTCTCCCATTTTCGACCTCACATTAGCAATGGGAAGATCCGCCAAGCGCTGCGTTCTCTGGACTTATCCAAACCACTCGGTCCGGACGGTATGCCACCCATCGTCCTTAAAATGTGTGCCCCTGAATTGGCCTCTCTCTTACGTCGTGTTTTCTGTCTCTCTCTGCAGCTTTCTACTTTTCCGACTCCCTGGAAACACTCCGTGGTTTTTCCTATTCCGAAAAGGGGCGATCTTTCTGACCCGAATAACTATCGTCCTATTTCCACCAAACCTGTTTTTCAAAAATATTCAAAACTGTCATCTCCGACCAACTGCCTGCTTTTCTCGAGCGCCGAGGACTACTGAGTGATCGCCAATACGGTTCCGACCTCGCCGTTCCACCGGAGATATCTTCGCTCTCAGCTCACTCTCCTAGTCGGCTGCACTCGACAATAACGGAGAAATGCACACGGTGTCTCTGGACATCTCTAAGGCCTTTACCCGAGTTTGGCCCGAAGGTCTTCTTGTGAAACTGACATCTTTCGGGTTCTCCTCCACTCCCGTGTCGTGGACATCAAGTTTCCTCAGTAAGCGAACCATCTTCGTCCGAGTTGATGGGGTTCTGTCCCAGCCGTTTCCTGTGAATGCTGGTGCTCCCCAAGGTTCAGTACTTGCGCCCACCCTGTTTCTTTTATTTAACAATGATCTTCTATCCACCACTTCCAACCCAATCCATTCCTTTCCCGATGATGCCACCCTTCATTCTTCCCTTTCTTACCGCACTCCCCGCCATGCCAACACCAACATCGACCGTGCCCGCTGTGTATCCTTAGAGTCCGATTTCGAACACATCTCCTCCTGGGGATCCCACAATCATGTTCTATTTAAAGCTTCCAAAACTTCTCTTCTCTCAATTTCATTGCAGCATCATTCATTCTCCCCTCATTTATCCTTTGGTTCAAATGTGCTGCCTGCCACAGACTCCATTTCTCTTCTTGGCTTATCTATAACTTCCTATCTATGTTGGTCCGCCTTCATATCTCAGCTCTCCTCTCGTGCTGCGCGCAAAGTTGGTTTTCTTTTTTGCGCCAGACGCTTCTTCACACCAACTCATCTTCTGCTACACAAAGCTAAAATCCGCCCCGCACTTAAGTACTGCAGTCATGTGTGGGGTGGAGTTTCGTCTACCTCTCTCTCTTGATCGGGTTCAACGAAAGGTCATCCGGCCGATCAACGAACCTTCTTAAACCTCCAATCTGCAGTCACTAGCCCATCGTCGGGCTGTTGCTTCGTTGTCTCTTTTCTACCGATGCTATTTTGGGTTTTGTTCTTCTGAGCTTGCTTCGACAATTCTTCTTCTCAAAACTACTTCCCAACCATCACGCACCCAGGCATCTAGTCATCCCTACCAAGTTTCTGTTACCAGATGTCGCATTTCTATCTTTCAATCCCCACTTCTTTCCCCGGACGGTTGAGTTATGGAACACTCTTCCTCTTTCGATCTTCCCACCCACTTACAATCTTTTCATCTTTAAATACGGGATCAATAAACTGGTTCTGACTTGAATGCTTCCCCTCAACCCAATTTCACAGTATGTCTTCTGATTATGGAGTAGACCCCTTATACTGGAATTCACTTTATGTGTAGTAAAAAAAAGAATTTCATCTAAGGGACAGTGACGAATGTGGATATCCTTTGTCAATGATTAGACAATAAAGCCAACATACGATATGATATTTAAAAGACTATGCTGGACAACACAATGACATCAAATGAAATTTTTGATCATTTAGTATAATCCGGTGAATCTACAGCCCTAGGGGCTTGCAAGTCTTATTCAGCTCCTAGTACCTATTTTTGGGGAAAAGCTTCCAAAGGCCAGTTAATTGCATCTCTTTCTTTATCCTCGTGATTTCAAAATCCACAATACAACATGCACCTTAGTAAGTATTAGGTGTACGTTCATGGTAGTGGAGAGGCCACCCTACAGCAAAGTTTCAATTGGACAACAGAGGTTGTAGATAGCACTGCGAGTATCGCTAAACAGTTCAGAAACTCTAAAGAGTGATTAGGGGAAAATCATTAAAAGGCAGAGCCGATGGCTACTTTCAGTGATGAGATGTTACTGGTCACGCCTAATTGATACCACATCATCAGGGGAAGTGAACAGCGTCTTAAAAAGAGTGCATTGCATATTGCTAGCCACAAGCCGGATGAGAATGAAGAATGCCTCACTATTCCATAACAACTTTCGAGCCACATGCCGCGTTTACTAAACGGAAGAGAGAAAATTTGCTTGTTGCACTGCTTATACGGAAAGCGAATAATTTTGTCTGGGCGGGATTTAACGGCGTGTTTATAAGAGTCGACGAGACAAAATCTCCTCTGAGAATAGCCTGACTGAGACTGATGTTGCAATGGTGCCCCTTTGTTTTGTTTTGCAGTTTGTCTACACCGTGATTAATTTTTGTCAGTTGATGAAACAGTTTACGCTTTCGATCGATTGCATTTAACATGGGTGGATGATAAGGCAGCGAAAGCACAGTAGATATTTTATTATGAAAAGTTTTAACTGACAGCCTATTCGGTCTTCTTGAATGGCATTTCCTCATCATGTCGTTTCCTCTATTTCGTTTTCTAAGTGTATTATTCGTTCTTAGACTCAGCCAACCTGACAGCGTGTAATTCGTGTTTTGGAGATATCTGAACGCTTCGCGTAACGCGTGGCCAATTACCTATTACCTTTGACGAATTTCCGAAGAAGAATCCAGAACTCTAACATGATGCTGGCAATAAAAATGCAATTTTAACAATTGGCAACTTACATATGTTAAAAATCTCTGCAGATTATGCTCCCACGACAAGTTTCCGATAGGCCAGTAGTCCCAACGGTCAATTTTGAATTTCGAAGTAACCAACTTAATGTCGCAATGATCCACTTTACTGTGGATAACAAAGTATGCAAATGGATCAACGTCAACACTAAACGTCAGGGTTATGCCGAACAAAGGCAATCACCCACAAAAGTAGCAGCATCTGGTACAGTTTATACCCGGTTCAGTGTTTTTTCTTTTACCATCTAGTTCCTTTTGTAATGGTTCTAACGGGAAGGGCCGCCCAGTCTCTTTCCGGTATTCGTTGTACTGGATTTCATCTAGATTTCGTGTTGATTTGTTTGCCATAATCCCCGGCTTTTTTCGACATAGTCGGTAATTCAGCTATTATCTTTCTGGGTTTTGCTTGAGATTTTCTGGAATCAAACGCGTCACATTTCTCGCCAGTTAGATGTCATCTTTTACCGACTTGTCCAACTTTGTTATTCGTGTCATGCACCAAGTAGGTACGCGTAAAGTTCTTTTAGTAATCAGGAAGCCGTACCAGTGATATCGACTCACTTTCCTGAGGTCCTAGTTTTCACCTGAAGTGAATGCCGCTTCCGATTCCTCAGCAATATTTTACTATGAGATCTCTCCGATTCTATCCGTCTTTTCATTGGAAGTCTTAATAAAGCTTGGTTATCTTATCTGTCTGAGGAACACGGAACGAAAATAATCTTCATCTCGCCGGTGAACATCATATCAATTTTCCGACGGACGAATGATTCATTAATGGAATACTAATGAGGTTCTCCTATAACGGAATGCTGAATTTCATTATGAAAGAACTTAAGACGGCAATCAAAGTGGAAATAATCAATACATTTGCTGTGATATATGATTATAGTCGAATGCACAGGTCTCCAAATCCACGTTTCTTTATATGCAACTCATGCAAAAACACTTATATCGGATAAAAATGTTCGATCAGAAAACATCATTCTATCTTATGCTGCGTTTAGCATTGTTTCTTGGTCAATATGTTTTCGAAGCCGATATGCTTCGCTAATAAGTTCCCAGAGGTTGGTACATTGTATTTTCTTTGTATGAAACATATTGTCGTCAATTTATTCTCATTTCAAGCCAACGGAGAAATAGAGGTACAATCCTGGACAAAAGCTCGTGCGGAATAACTGCCTGTCATTTGGTAACAATCCTCGTGACAGTTTATTGGGTGCTGTTGAAGTTAAGTCAGTAGTTGCTTTATGCACCTAAAAGGGTGAGTTTTCAGAATTTTAAACCATTTATGTTTATCAAAGAATGCAATATACGCATAGTTTTGACGAAAGGACAAAAAGAGTAAAACGGATAATTGTGCGAAGTTCAAGCTATTTCGTGTTTTTGAGAGAACCTTCTTGCAATCAACAAGTAGACTAGGGAGATACGGCTAAAAAGAGTTACGATATGCAGCAGTGTAGGCAAACTGCCGTTTGAACTTTTGAACGCGCGGAGTATGTAGATACAGCCTTTGTAAGTTCACTGTGTAGGGGATACTGTGAAAGAGAGAGAATTTTGGAGGTAAAACTATCACAGGCACAAAAGTGTTTGTTCATGATGGTGTTGACAAGTGTAACTCTGGATACGCCACCAAATCTAGAGAAGCTTTTTATGGATCTTACGGTGAAAAGAAAATCCTTTTTCAGTGAACCAGGAAAGACTACTGGGAAGTAGCAATGCCAATGGGGAGTAATATAAGCGCTTACAAATCTCGAGGAGCATTTATGTGGTACGGAGAACAAACGTAGTCTGAGAGATGGAAGAACAGCTTTATAACTTTGCAAAACACCCGGCTGACTCGGACAGTCCACTACTGATACTGAGTGAGTAAAACATCGAGGTATTTGGCTGTGGACGATGAAGGAATATGTTCGGTGTGTACTAATTTGATTTGATCCGTGGATGGTAAATGAAATGATGAATTGTGACATCTAAATGCACTTAAATTCAGAGAACGGGAAGTGGATCAATTTACAGTATCGTCTAGTCTGATCTGAATCGTGAAGAGCGTTCACTGACGAAAAGTCCATTTTTAGAATCTAAAAGTGATTATTCGGAAGTTTTTCGTCGGCTAGTCCAGGATAGCCTTCAGAAAGAGGACACATAGTTCCAAGTTTCCATTTTTGACGTGAGTGTTACGTTATTGTAACAGAATTGTCCCGAAAGCACACAACCGATTTCGTGGCATGCTTACCCTGGGACCATGTATTCTAGTTCTGAAGGTTGTCCCTGGCTGACCGACGAAACCACTCTCTTATAATCACCTTTTGATTCTAAAAATGGATTCTTCGTCCATGCATGTTCCTCACCATTCATATGAGATTAAGAAGGTCAACCTAATGTGGAGTGCTCAAGTGTGGGGATTTTTGGGCAGGAGCGTATCAGGCACGCATACTTGATGATTGTCAAAACCCGCGAAATCAGTCCTGTGATTCAGGAGATTTTGCCCTGTTATCTAGATAAAATAGCCCTGTCCACATAGTCTAATCTGCTCTGGTTTACGGCAGCGACCTCTGAAACGCTCACATCCGAAAACGACTTTGTCTGCATACTTATATGAAATTAATAAAGATGAAATAAGTAATGGTCTTGCATACCAGGAAAAAAAGTAAAGTGAAGATACAGTGCCCATAAGACACCATCCTTGACAACAGATAATAGGGATAGCCTTCCAATAAAGGTCGTAAATTGAGTCTGGTCGACGAAATAGTCACAGATCAGTCTGCACAAGCTCTTATTGAATTCTGATTCGGATAATATATTGAGCATTACTGACCCTCCAAGAATGCTGAAGGCTTTTTTATAGTCCAGGAATATCATCGTTGCCTTTTACATTTATCTAAAGCGACTGTAACAGCTTATAACAAGTAGGGTTTGGCGTCAAGGTTGGATCTGGATGGCGTACGTGCGAATTGATAGATATCTTCTGCAGCACTCTCAGTGACAGTATGCGGTAACATCAGTTTCTTCAGTGCCTAGAGCATCACAGATTGACATGCGACGTACGAGGCTCCTGTTTTGGGACAGGCGTTGTCTATGCTTGCATCCCTATGTTAAGGATATTACCGCTTTTCAGAAAACGATGAGAAATAACTGCCAGGGAACCTGCAGAGTATCCACGAACACTTTCGGGACAACAGATGATGAACCATCGGGGGCCTGAGGCTTTATTGATCTTCCGTGTACTCAGCTGCTGCCAAATAACAGTGGGCTCGATTTGAGGAAGCTCAGTAGTGCTGCTATAGAAAGGCAAATAGATATCCTGAGGCAGCAGACCAAAGCCCTTGTTGAGTTTTTCGACTTCGACGGAACGGTTCCCACTCCTTGAATTATCGCCACAAGGCCTTTTTATAGCACACCGTTTGTCTCAACGGCTTGAATTTCTTAACATAGCATCTTCGTATAGCCTATTTAAGCATTCAGTTTCCTATTTTATCAGCTTTTTAGTTCGCCTTACTTCAGACTTTCGCCTGCTGTAGTAGGCTTCTTCTTTCATCCCACATAACTGTTTAGATAAAGGAGAGGACAATCAATTAGTTTGCACACAGGGGGTTTCAAAAGGACAGAAATTCTGAAAACACAAATGAGGCTTGTAAGACTCTCGAAAAATATTGATAGACTTAGATGGTAAAGCGCGATAGAGCAGTAGAATTTACAACAGTTCACGAATGTGATAGACTTTTGGAAGAGCAGTTTCCTTATTTGAAAATGTGCTTGTTCTTTTTAATAAGGCCTATCGATTTTTCTTGCTATAGGTAGTTTGAAAGACCTTTAGAATGTAGTGATCAGGGCTGCTCAGTGGCGCACGTTATAAGACCACCAAAACCTTACTTTGTTTGTGGAAATAAAATCTAGGCAAATAACATTTTTGGTGGCAAAATGTACCGAATGTGTTATAAGAAAGTTGGGTCAACTCTGTTGGAATCGCCACTGATTATACAAAGATAGTCAGACTTTTCGTAAACCAACTTGATCGGCTTGCCTTATCTGGTTTTCAAATAAGTGACCACTCCACCACCACGATTGTGAAGCCTCGCGGGACAATGGGCTGATATTGTTTAAAAGCCATCTATGAGTATGATTTTACCCGCAATATCCGTGTAACCGAGACTCTTGGACCATGATGACATCAGTGTTTTGTACTCTTTGTTGTAACTTCCGCGAGATCATCTGTTTTCCCAAACAACGAACGTACGTTGCTTGACAGTTTCATCATCTAAGACCCACCTGTCACCCGCACGAAGCTTTTTCATTGTCACAAGCCGAGTTTTCATGATCAGATAAAGTTTATTTCGTACTTTGTTCCCGAATACTTGGATAACGATATTTTTCGTGGAAACGAAGATTCTAAGAAGCCCCTGCAAGAAGACATTCGGTGTTATTCTGAGGGGCTTCAATAAAAAATACTGTGAAAAATCCACAGAAGACGTGCAAAAATATATTCTAGGGAACATCACGAGGCAACATGTTGATAATGTTGACAGCAGAAACATTAGCAGTGATTAACAGGTGTGTACCAATAAACGTAATATCGGTGAGACTACATAGGGAAGTATTTTCTCATTTATTATTCATTACATTAGTGAATATCTATTTAGGAGTATTATTACAAAAGTCATTGTGACTTTTAATATAATTCTTGTTGGAGCAGTGCAGTACACATAGAGTCAGAAAATATCAAATATATGTTGATTTGAGCTAATTCGGTAGCCAATTTCTTGCCAGTGAAACTTCAGAAATCCCTAAGTTCATCAAAAAAAGAAAGAACAAAAGCGTTCATTCCGGTGACCATGATACTACAGGTGGAATCCAGGTTTTTTCTGGTCATCCGACTAGGTTCATAAATAACAGGCAGTGGCTTGGACTAGCGTACACCATCCTGGAACTTACTGAACAGTGGATAAACTGTGACTGGATAAGTAGAGTATATCTGTTGTCAACAATTTAGAACAAAATATTTTAAGGACACCGTGTACGTTTGAAGTTAGTATGTGCGATTTTCGGTATTTCCTTTCATCTGCAAAGTGAGAGTTTAGCCCATCCTGCTCCGGAAAAATAGAACTGGAGTAAAGTTTATTTTTGGGAGGTAAGCAGCGAATCAATCCTGTCATACAATGTTCCATTTCACGCTAATTGATTGACACCGATTTTTCAAACTTATAGACGCTCACGTTGTAACCCACCATTCGTCCAAATCTCCTGACGTCAATCTATAGTAAATGACCGATCAGTGAAAGTCTACGCATTTACTTTTTTTACCTCATGAACCTTTTCCTATATTAAGCGAAAGATGCTGTGGTTATGACTTGCGTAGAAAGTTTGTGTTGTGACGCAGTCACACAGAGTGCATCCAGAGCAGTTAAATACTTGCCGTATCACCATTGAATGTAAAAATAGGTTTGCTTTACACAACCATAATTTGATTTTACATTCAATCAGTGTAAAAGCAGCATCTTCACTTCATTGAATTAACGAGCTTTCCAAATTTAAGTTACTTGCGATTCTCCGGCTACCAGTCACTTCGCTCTGCAGTTACCGAGGTCTTCTGCGTACTTTATTTGTAATCCTTTGGTTAGATCTCCCTGTAAAATATTGTAAATTTTTTAGCTTTTTATTTCATTTCTTCTTAAATCCCATGTGTTGCAGTCCGCAGTGTCTGCGGCTTTGAGAAAACCTGGTCACCGTACTACTGAAAATCTTCCACATATATCTTTAGCTAGATTTAACCAGTGAACTGCTTTTGTGCTAGCGTCAAGTATGTATCTTACTTTGACGCGAAGCCATAATGTCTTAGTTTTGACCACAACATCCTTACAAAAATCGGGCTATAAAAAGTCTTGTAGCAACAATTCAGAGAACGGGAACCGTTCCGTCGAAGTTGAAAAACTCAACAAGGGCTTTGGTCTGCTGCCTCAGGATATCTATTTGCCTTTCTATAGCAGCACTACTGAGCTTCCTCAAATCGAGCCCACTGTTATTTGGCAGCAGCTGAGTACACGGAAGATCAATAAAGCCTCAGGCCCCCGATGGTTCATCATCTGTTATCATGAAAGCAAAACACAAACTGACGCATAAGCTCCTCTTCATTGACAACCAGTTATGCCGATTTATCATTACGTAAACCAGTCTAAAACAGAACTGGGAAGGCACATGCTGGTGGGTTTAAAAGGAGGTGTAGAATCGAAGTTATTGACAGGAGAAAGTGGTCATACAACAGACTCTGTGAATCAATCAAGAACCACTTGCAGATGAATTGTGAACATTCTGTAAGCAGCCTGCTACATAAAAGATAAATTCAGGCATTGAGCTAACGGATACCAGTAGAAAATCAGGCTAACAGCCAGATGGCTCAAAGTTAGAGCGACAGGTCAATATGGTAATTGGACAAGGGAATCGCGAGTGAAAGAAAAAGATAAATACCTACGAAAATATAATAGAAAGGTAACCAAGAGGTAGAGTATCCTTTAAGCGGCTACATGTGATTTACTGTTCTGATTAGTCCGGCTCACCAAAACAGGTGTGTCATCGAAGCGTGGTAGAGTGGATCCGGAGAAGGAATAATGATAGTCCTACTGGCAGCTGTTAGCTGAAACCCGAATTACGCATTAAGTTTTCTTTTGCTAATCAACACAATCAACTAGATACTGCTCACGATACTGGCGTATCTAATGGAAGTTGCCCACTCATATATAAACTTAAAAAAGATTGAATTCTGTACCAACATCCAGAATCTAAAGAGTGCTCTCACACCACTCTTTTTGAATGCCACTGAACCAAGAAGAAAGAAGACCGTAGGTGGCGTCATTATATCTGTTATTAACCTCGTTCTTGTAAGCCTGACGATACCTTCAACTAGTACTTTAATGTGATCGATAGCTGTGTTCATTGTATGCCAAAATTTTCCTGCTATAGGTGGGCAATATTTACAAATTTCTTGTTTGAAATCAAATTAAACGTTTTTCTTTATATATACTTTCTCTAGGATTCATGCTAACTAAGAAAGCCAGTTGGATTACTGACTACTTTGATCGCGTTGAAACACATCTACTACCATACGGTGCTAATTCCCTATCAAATGCGAATACTTGATAAATAGATTTATCGTAAAATTTTCTAATAGTTTACCTTACTTGCACAGTAACTATCTATATATCTCTGCTGCTTACAAGACTTGAGACACATTCGAAATCTTTTTAAAAACACATTCATTTCATGAAGATAAAATTTCGACATCAGTGTTTGAATTCAAAAATTCTCTCACTTGACGGAGTTTTCAAAACTGCCCTTTTTCAATCGTCACCTTTCCTTTGCGTGGATGGGTGGGGGTTAAACCACCGTCACAAAAGTATTTAGATTTTGAGGTATCTGGTTTGCATCTCATTAAGATCAATAGCTGACTGCTTTTCTGTTTCAAATAAGGCCGATCAGTGTTGTGTCATAACTAAAAGAACTGTTGGCCAACATATACTGCTGTGCCGCATTCTGAGACTGACTCTTGGCTTGTGTTGTCCTGAGTAATTAATCTTCGTGTTCTACGGAGAATCAACTCCTCCATCTCTGAAAATGATATTATAGCTGAAGAGAAGTGCATAACAGTACCTTCATAATAATAGGCAGTGACCAGATCAAAATGGGGTGTAACTTGTTGACCGATGGATGGAGTCTTGCGATTTCACGCTCCAGACTGATAGCTCCAATGCGATTCTCACTCACTCATCAACCGACGTCCCATATTTCTATTTTATCTGTGATAATACTATGATGAAGACGTTAGTAAGTGATGGTATGCATACCGATACTTTCCGACTCTGGGCTCCCAAAATATGCGGCTGGCCTTCTGTGAGCAACAGTGTCGTCATACGCGAGTAAATCCCTCATGATGTACAACTTCTAATTCTTATGAACCCGTCAACGTTGTTTAAAATACAAAAACCCTAAATCATCAAGCCTCACGGAAATTTTCGTAAATAGCCCCAGTATGTGCTGTTCCAAATGTGGGACATCAAGCAATTCTCACTGAACTCCTGTAGCGCGCAAACATGGAATCACATTCTCTTCAGAAAAATGAAAAGATAATAGGATTCCTTCGATTCTTTCATTAACCATAATGATAGGCCACTGAAGTACCGAAAAATTAGGTGTTTGCCTGCGTTAACTCTGGTTTCTGACTCAGTGCGTTATCCATAGCTTTGCCTTCACTTTAGAATTGTTTAGATTAGTAGGAAAGTTACTTACGTACGTACAATGCTATTTCACTGAAAATATAGACAGCCTATTACCACAGATCAGTAATTAGGCGCGTTCTATAACTCCGTTGGTTCGCTTTGCCCTAGATTTTGGTTACGTTAGTGACCACTCCACTGTTTATTCTTCTCGAGTACTGACATATGCTGAAGCCATCATTCTCTGGCGGACGATTTCCTGTACCCCTGAATTCACCACTTTATGGGACAAGGCTACTAAAAATAAAATACATTTTACTAGCCACGAATTTTCAATAAATCCAGCTGGCTCCCTGAGGTACATATTCACAGTCTCTCCCTCTCACTTTTAACCCTCTATCTCGTTGCCTGTATCAAGCCTTCACTCTCTCACTCGTCCACTCATTCACACACTCACTCTCATCCGCAGTCTTCCAACCCATTACTCTATCACACTCATTCCCTCACCCTCCCACTGTCTCACTCTCACTTTCTCGATCCGTCACTCTCTCACTCATTCAACCTCTCACTCGCTCGCCCTCTCTAT
This sequence comes from Fasciola hepatica, assembly GCA_948099385.1. Lineage (NCBI taxonomy): Eukaryota > Metazoa > Platyhelminthes > Trematoda > Plagiorchiida > Fasciolidae > Fasciola > Fasciola hepatica. The sequence continues at coordinate 546,817 of CANUEZ040000113.1, read as the reverse complement.
CTCTCAACCCCTTACACACTGACATCCCAGCTCTCTTCCTCACTCCCTCTACATTCCTTTCTCTCGTTTTCTCTATCTCTCAATCTCTCAAGCTATCACTGTCTAATCCCTCAACCACTCACCTCCTCACTCACTCGATCACTCATACTCACATTCTCTCAGTCATAATCTTCGTCTCTCGCCGTCCCACTCCCTCACTCCCTGGCAATCTCACTCCTTCTTACACTCTCTCTCTCTCTCTCTCGCTTTCTCACCCTCTCCCACTCAGTCTTTTACGCACTCACCCTTCCACTCTCACAATGTTTCACTCGCTCTCCCTCACCCTCTCATTCTCTCACTCTCTTACCCTCTCACTCTTTCAATCCCATTCTTTGTATCACCCTCTCAGTCTCACTCTGTCACTTCGCTTTATATTACTCTGTTACTCTCTCACACTCTCTCTATCTTATTCTCTCACCCTCCCAATCCCTCACAATCTAACTCTCCTAGTCTTTCTCACTCCCCCGAAACCACTATTCATATCTCTCCTACGGTCTCACTGTCTCACTTTCCCACCCTTTCACTCACTTTCGCCAGCAAAATCTCCTACTCTCCATCTCTCACTCTCATATTCTCATCTTCTTACCCCCCCCCCAGTCACTCATTACCTCACACTCTCAGGCCCTCAATCCCCCACAGTTTTCCACAATAGCTCTTCCTTACTGGCAGTCTCTCACCCTCTCTGACACCCACCCAAGCTCACTCTCTCATTCTCTCATTCTCTCACACTCTATCACTCAGTATCTCCATCTCTTAAACTTGCAATTTCTTACTTCACCAGTCTCTGGCTTTCTCGCACACTCCCACATTCTCACCCCCGCAATCTCTGACACACTCCCCCCCCCCTCTCACTCTCTCACTTTGTTACTGTCTCAATCTCACTCTGACACCTCCTGAATATCCCTCACACTCTCATGGACTCTCAATCACTCACTCCCTCTCTTTCGTTACTCTATCATTCGCTCTCTCCCTCTGTCTCAATATCTCACCCTCTCAAAGTCCTACTCGCTCACTCTGTCAACGTCTCACTCTCTAACCCTCTCGGTCACTCACTGTTTCACCCGCCCACTCTCACACATCCTCAAGCTCACAAACACTATTAGTCTGCCTCAGTTCCTCTGAAATCTACCTCAGGCACGCAAAGAATACTAGTCTCTAGTTTTCTCACATTTTTTTTACTCACCCACGCACTCTTTCACATTCTCTCTCACTCTCTTTCATCATCTCACCTACTCACTCTCTCCACCCTTCACACTAGCACTCCCTAACACTCCCACGCCCACTCGTTATCTCTCACTTTCTACCCACTCACACCTGCTCACTCTCCCACTCGCTCCCACTCTGACTCACAATCTGTTTCACTCTCATTCTCTCTCTCAGTCTCCTAGTTTCACTTGGTATCTCTCCACAATATCAATCCTACTCAATCTCATTCACAACGTCAATCTCCCTGTATCTCTACCTATAAATCTCTGACACCTTCATCACCTCACACTCTCTCTCCTTCTATCTTGCCGCCTCACACTCTAACTCTCTCACTGACTCCCACTTCCTCTAACTTTATCACCCTCCCACTCTTGCAGTCTCCATCTCTCCATTTCTCATATTACACTCTCTTACAGCCTCACATTCTCGTTCTCGTATTATCTCGCACTCATCCTCTCAATTTCTCACTCTCATCGTGTCACTTTTTAACACTCTCAATATCCCACTCTCTTCAACTCTCCATCATACTCTCTCTCGCCCACTGTCTCACTCTCTCACTCGCATTGAGCCGTTCTCTCACTCTCTCTTGCTGTCACACTCTCACTCTGTCTCTAGCTCAATCCTTCACTCACTGTCTCAGTCCCTCACTTTTACACTATGTCACAATCTCACTCCCTCGCAAACTCACGTGTTCACTCTCTCACTCCCGCACTCTTTGTCTATCTCTATTTCACACTTTCTCAATCTCACTCTCTCAATCTCCTACTCCACCTATCACTCGCTCAATGTCTAACACTTAAAATGTCACCCACTCAGTCCCTCATTCTTTCAATACATCTACATCTTTCCCTCTGTCACACTTTCTAAGTCTCCTTCCCCCTTGCTTTCCCCCACAAACGTTCACTCTCCCTTTCTCTGCCTCCTTCTCTTTCTTTCACACATACCCTCTTTCCCACTCTGCCTCTGTCACGAGCTCCCCCTCATACTCTCAAAACCTGACAGTCGCTCCCTCTCTTTCACCGTCTCGCACTCTCACACCACCACTCTCGGTCTCTCTCACTCTCTCAGTCCCTCACTCTCCAACTATCTCACCATCTTAGTCTCTTATACTCTCCTATTTTCGCTCACTTGTTCTCATTCTCGCTCTGCCTCTCTCTCAGTCTTTCACCCTCCCATTCACCCCTATTCTCTCCAAATCCCTCACCATCACTCGCTCTCCCTATCACTCTCTTACACTCTCAGTCTCTCACGCCGCGACTCTTTCAAGCAGCGACTCTCTCACTCTAAATTTCTCTCACTATATCTCACCATCTCTCAGACTCTTCCACATTCTCTCGCTATACCAATCTCTAAACCTCCCGCTGTCTCATACTCACTTTCTTTCCCCCTCCCTAACTCTCTGTTAACCTCTACCACTCACTTACCCAATCTCTCACGCTCTCATTCTCTGCCTCTCTCTCCCTCTCCTAGTCCCTCTAACATTCTGCCTAACACCTTGCTGGTATCACACAAACCCCATACTCTTACTTTCTCAGTTTCACACTCTATCACTTATTGACACTCTCAATCTCCTGATCTCTCATTGCCTCAAATCTAATATCTCCACCTCATTCTCTCCGTCTCTATTTCACCCTCTCTCTCGCACACTCACTCTGTTGTTTTCTTCTTCAAAACCTCTAACATACCTAATCACTTAATCTGTCACTCACTATCCCATTTTCTTAAAATCTCACCCTCTCATACTCACTCTCTGTCACTATCTCACATCCCTGTGATAATCTCACTATCCTACTCCCCTACTTTCTCTCTCCGTCACTCACTCACTTTCTCTCACAATCTCTCTCATAGTCCAACTCATTCTCTTAATCTCCGAATCCCTCATTCTCTCTCATACTCTCTCAAAGTCGTTCTCTCAATCTCCCACGCACCCATTCTCATTCCTTTGACCTTGCAATCTCTCACACACTCCTATTCTCTCACATTTCCAATCTCACACTCGCCCTCTGGCCCGCTTAAAAACTCTGGCTTGGGCAAACTCTCTCGTTCTAGCACTTCCCCCACTCTATTCCTCTCACTGTCACTTTCCCGCTGTTTCACTCTCTCTCACCCTCCAACACACTCACACTTGCCCAATCTCTCACTCTCCCTCACACTCACCCTCTTTCTCTCGCTCTCTCGCTCTCTCCCACTCTCCATCTTTCTCACACTCGTGCTTTCTCGCTCCCCCACTGTCACTTCCCCTCTCACACACTTTCACTCTTTCACTCTGTCACTGTCTCACTCCCTGGTCTCTCCGACAGTCCCTCACGCACTGTCTCTCACTCACCCACTCCCTTCCATTCTCCCTTTCTCCCCTCTTTCTCTCTCTCCGTCTCTCATTCTCACTGTCCCCCTGTTTCTCACTTTCTCACCCTCTCACTCCCTCGCTATCTCTATCTCTCACTCTCTCGCGCACTCGCTCTGTCACAATCTCTCACACATTCTCACACTGCCTCTCTCTCTCTCTCACATACACCCTCATTCCTCCACTCCCTCGCTCTCACCTTCTCTCACACACACACTCTCTCTCTACTGTCCTGAGTCCACTATTTTTACAGACCGTGTGATTAATAATACTCTATTGGAACCACTGCAAAATAAGTACCCAATGATTCTGTCACATTAAGTTCTGGGGTTGAAGAACTCTTTGTATTTTTACATACATGAGCTTTGAGGATTTTAGACTACACTAAGAGTTGTTTTCACCCACACCTGCTAATCACTTCTCTCTAGCTTTTCCTGATGTGTGCTGATCTTCTGTGACAAAAATGCACCGTTTCACGGCACAGCCAAGTACCTACAATACTGTCTTCGTGATTCCTACTGAAGAACTGATTGTGGAGCTAATCAACATACCTACTGAATCCACATGAAATCTACTCAGTCTTCTTACGGACAGTGCTCACTCATTGCAAACCAAGCTGTCTTCTTTCAATAGCCTTCAGACAACGTTTCCGGTTCAAGGGAATACCTCTATTCATATACATTCTTGACAGTTCCTCCCTCCAGTACTCTGTTCGCACTCTGACCAGAAGCTTGAGCCTAGCGACTGGATTATGCTCTTGTCTACGCACAAACATATTAGTTTGTTTGTAAGCAAATACTTCAAAAGTCTCTGCTATATTTAGGTGTATATCTTGTGATCCTCATATTACAGTAAAAGCAAACATTTGAATGAAATCTAAGCATCAGCGCTTACAGAACTACGAAAACACAAATATCTGGTAAAAGGCGTTGTCGCCATCCATGAGGCAATCGGGAATTCCTTGTGGTCACTATTTAATCATTACGAATTATGGCAGACGTTTACTAGCTGAACTTTTCCTTCATTCCTGAAAGTACTATCTATCATCATAAAGTAATACAGGCTACAAATCACCCTGAACAGTCTAAATATGGGCCTTCTTGCCAATTAAAAAAGCTTGTTCAAGAAATCGAAGCCTTCAGAAGCTGATGAAGCTTGGGATTCAATTTGTCTTCTTCTAGTTGTCCTAGAAAAAGCTATCGTTTTTGCCCCAGTAGTCCTATCAATCCACATCTTCCGTCAACTCAAATGAAAACTTCCGTTTTAGACAAGCTGTTTGTATGTCTTTGCTGTAGAAAAAAGAAAACCTTTCAAGCCACTAGCTTTCCATTCGTCCCACTCAGGACTTCTGAGAACATCACTGTAAATATTTTCACGTCTCCAGTCGGTCTTTCTGATACTGAACTGTTTACTGATAGAGAAAGGTGTTCAGAATGTGATGCTATTTTCTGTCTGACTCGTTTCAAAGGTTCTTGCAAAGAAAATCTACGAGGTGGCCTTCTTATATCACCTTGTTTTCAGAAATATTTCGTATTCATCTTATTCGCATCAAACACTTAATGTAATGGATCAAATGGACAAAGAGCTCAAGCTTCCAAATTATATCTGAAACCATCTTACGAATGAAAGCTTGACCCCCTTTCAGATTCGTCGATAAGTGTTTAGTTGTAGTAATATTTTTGCCATTTATGGTCCCAGCCAAAAACACAGTTTTGTTGACACATGAAACTTTTTTATTTTTGAAAGTGCCAAATACACTGTGGTTGAATGTGAAACCTGAGATAACACCTGTCTCAGTTCACAACAACGACCACGTCCACCGACTTAAGGTTTGATCCTTCCAACATATTTCACGATACAAACAAGTATACGTACTATTTTTTCTTGAGTGATCGCAATTCCATATCAAAAGCTCATTTCCAAAACTACCTCATAGTCATACCTGACATCGAACTGTAAGAAGAGTTCAAGGGAATACAACATAGACCCCGTTATCTCTCTCGGGATTTACTGCTAACAAGAGGAAGCTAACATTTCGAGTTTCTCTTTAAAGTTACCAAGAGATGGCAGCATTATTACTCCCAAATATGTCTGATTATGAGCAGCAGGGCTTTTGGCTTACAGCTCCTCCGTAAATTCTCTACGTTTCTTCGCTGTAACTTCTGACTGATCAAATGTTCCTCAAATGTTTCGAAGCACAAGTCATTTCTAAGAACGTTTGAGCTTACGGTCTAAAGTCTCTTTTCCGTACGCGTTAGATTAAGCAAGGTGTTTTCTGACAATTCATACCATCAGAATGTCTTCCAACTGCTTATAAACTGTACAGTTTACATTATTAGAACAAATTTTCTATTATTCTGTATCTTGCCAGGCCAAAAGTGGAAAAAGGAAGGCGGCCTAAGACAGGAACTCATCTGCGTATATCATTGGATGCATACTGCTTAATTGCAGTTGTACTAATATTTTTCAATTATTATCCACTTACTCCACTACTGATAAGACGTCACCACCTAACTTCTACGAGGATTTATATCAGGCTTTTGCTGTGGAAAAAAGTGGGTCAGACCATCCACTGCCAAACATCGCAGTACGTGGTTGGAAGCAAGTGAAACTGTCTGTGGTTTACCAGCGGTTTTCAGGCAGCACATCGAATGACACAGAAGGCTTCTTCATTGCATTTTCTACTAAAAGGAACGTCCCGTATAAAATCAAAGTAGCAGTCCTTATGCAGGTACTTTCCGGAAGCCCTAGAGGTACTATATATGAAATTCACTTTGAGGAGGAAAATAATGAAATGATAACAATAACAAATACGTTTTATTAAGAAGATTGTACTATTAGATATAAACTTGTTTAAATCAACAACATGCTGACCAGTGAATTGATTGTACTCATGCACGTGAAGATTGGCGATCAAAAGATGTATGCGTAAAATGAAGCATTGGCTCACCTAGTGCTCGGTTTAAACCGTATTCTCACTGTTTTTATCAGCGTTTGAGGGGGTGTATTCTTCAGTTACTTCGGGAACAGCAGAAAGTGCAACGGATAGCACAATTTGTTGACTGGTTGATTGCATTCTTTGTCTTGACTGCATTCCAGGACTAACCTGGGTCTGAACTTCCAACCCAGAAGCAAGAGAAGTGTTGCACTGTTCCGACATCGAAAAGTCCCTAGTGGAATCCGATCGAGCAGTGAATGATGTAGGAACAGTCAACGGCGAGATGATCTCCGCTGCTGGGTGGAGATAAATCGAAGAACCTCTGGGCCTGGGTTGTATGGAAAAGCGCCAGCGTGGAATCGATGCCATACGTTCCATTTCCTCATTTGCAAGCCTGCGTTGATAACGTCGGTAGCTGTGATAGTTGTTCCAGTGATGTCGGATAGCCAGCAGCACCCATAAGGTGAACAAAGTCATTAATAGGACAGCTAGCCCCCAAAGTCCAATAAATTTCCAATTTAGTGCATTTCCTTTGGAGTAGTTTTCAGCTCCTACAGCACAAAAATAAACCCCAAGGTATGTGCTTGGGGTGAGAAGAATTAAACAGATTAAGTCCGTTAACAAGTGCCTTCGGGTAGTTCGTAATTGAAGCCAGTCTTGAAAAGTTCCTATTCTTCCGACTGTTCTTTGTGAGAGACCCAAAGCAGATCGACGTCTAGATGGGGCCATAATGTAGGCGTACCCACATAGTTCACAATTTACTTTACCTGATTCTAACAACCAGTGTTGCAAACAGTGACGATGAACCAGTCCCATTGTTCCTTTGCATCGACAAGGGGATAACAAAACTCGTTCTGAATCTCCTTCCTCCAGACAGATTCGGCATCGAAATCGACCATTGCTAGTAGTACTGTTTTGGGTCATTTCCATTTGTTTTTTACTCAGTTCTGTGCGAGCAACATGACGAGGTTGTATAGTTGGAGACCTCATGGACTGAGTTTGATATTGCACTTTTGGAACCGATTCCTCTTCGAATGAGCTGGCAGCTACTCCGGCGTAATCAGTTTGTGTTAAGCTGCTCGTTGCTCCTGAGTCTTCCAAACTACTGGATAGAGACTGATTGAGAGCAAGTCGAGGGGCACCTATTAGTGCCGAATTAAACATGTCTTCTTTGTCGGTGTGACGAAAGTATAGACGCATATGAGGTGTTGATGTTCTGTGCATATTAACCAACGACGTTTGGATCGGGTAGCACAATGACACATGTTCCGCTGGAGTCGAATGCATCTCGGAACTATTCAATGCTCCATTGTTCAAAATGTGATTTTCCGTCTTTCTCCAGTGTTTTATTTGTTTCTGAAAAAAACGCTGATTGGCGAACAACAAATTGTCATCATTCAACTCCAGCGACGGTCTGGGCGCGTTTAAGACCCTCGTGAAATCTGTATTTAGCAAAATTGTTTTACGATTTGGGCTTCTTGATAGAGACCAGTTCTCCAGGAAGCAGGCATTATTTGGTAGTTTAAACAGGTTCAACTTATCTATTTTGCTTTCATCTATGTATGAACCTGCTGTCTGATGGGAAGAACTCTGAAACGGACTTTGAGACATAAGTTGATCTGATCGCAACTTTCTCGCTTGGAATGAAATTATTTGTGTTTATTTTTCGTTATCCACGATCAATTAACAAGCGCAACTTCAGCTAAATTAGTCACCACAAATGAAAGTGCACATCCATGTAGTTTCGGTCAGTTGCCCTGGTTATCTCGATGGTCACTCACATAAATGCATTGATTTCACACTCTTAACCAGTTAAGTGCATGAACGAATCGATCACAAGAGCTTAATCTAGAATAAAACGCATCACGTGCTTTCACATTCCTAACTGTCAAAGACCTTGAGCCGAAAGGTCACCACTGGCCGCCATACACGCGTCAAGTAGTTTCAAGCAAGTAGACTTGGCAAACCCAACTTTAACTTCTAAACGACTCGAATGAATAGGACTGGAAGGAAAGTAATACACGTCTACAAAGAAGTAAACGAACAGATAAAAAATGGCTTATCAAGGAACAAATCAACACTGACCGGACAGTTTTCTGTCCGGTTTAACTAGATTTCTAAAAGACATCTTCACAATCAGGGCCTTTCCTGACACTCACTCAGGTTTATCAAATCAAATGAGAGACTGTTTTAAGACGCTTTAAGCCTGAAGAACTCTGAGTCATGTGAGTAAACCCAGTTAGGATGCACATGAATGTTGTTCTCAAGTGCATGAAAACTCGTACCATACCATTTCATGTGTAATATTATTTATAACAACACTATTATCACTCATCGTGATAATACTGTTAAAGGACCAGTTATGTAGCTGTTTGATTAAGCTTGTTAGGAATGATTTGAATTCGAGGTTTTAGTTTCGAAAGGGGAAGTGTTCGAATCCAACCTGTGTGCACTTTATTGTCATTCTCGCTCCTTAACCGGTAAACTATTAGATCCAAGCGGGTCCCAGAGTAATCAGTCACAACAACGTGAAGTGATTCGACTCACATTCAATGGTGTTGTTGCATTTTACCAATTTATAACCTACACACACGAATCCACTCACGTGATTCTCCATATGTTGTTGCTTTTCTGGAGAGAAAAGTGGATCGAAACTAGTATTACAAGCAACTAGGAAGGTGTGCGTGATAGAGACCGGGGCTGTACACAGAAGACTGTCTCACTGATATCGGTAGTAATATTATTAGAGAGCAGCTTCTCGAAGAAAAAGAGGAAATCTACAAATTTACCGGGGGAAACGAAAAAAAAATTTGAGAAACCTGCTCAAACAACGAGATATGACGAATGAGTCCAAAATAGCAACCAACAGCCTCGACGGGATTTGATTACTTCGTAGCTCTTGTGCTTTCTCCAAGAAAGTACATCAAGAACTGCTGAGGTTCGAGATGCCGACGGTCATTTATTGGTACGCGGCCTTGCCTCTCGTATAATAACTTAAGAATCATCATGAAATAAGATATCTTTTTGAAAAACAGCTTAGTTCAGGTATTCATCATGACACACTACTGAGGAAAAACAAAAGAGACCAGCGGAGAAACTGGAAGACGAACTAACCACCAGCATGAGGAAAGATTTATACTTCCAGGCTACCTTTTATTAGTGCAGTGTTAACAAGTCTAGAAGACAGACGAAAATTCGTCAGTGTATCAGATCCAAAGTTTCCAACAAGTAAAGGTGGTCCGAGCGCAAAATGTTGAAGTCAGAGAAATACTATTGGAAGCTAAGTTACTTAATGGAAAGTCAAGTCGTTGATGGAAAAGCTCGAAAGCTGTTACGTAAAATGCGTGACGAACTAGTAATGGTTAAAGATTCATTAAACTATTTTAGTTTGTTTTTGAACAGGCTCAACCAATTGTCTTCTGACTTCGGGACCCCGGACTTCGGCAGAGGGAGGCACTTAATCCATAGCAAATCCCTTGAGACAGCCGTTGAGCTAGGCCAAAAGGTGTGCAATATATTTGTTTATTAAGCACGGGTACATGTGATGGTGTGTGGTCTTTAATCCGAAAAGCCGGAGAGAAAGTGATTGCTCCAGTGTGTGAATCCACTGCATTTGAATCCTGAGTGGGACGTATTTTTGTAGTAATCAAACATCGACAATACACCGGGAATAACGGCTTCCTTCTTGGTAAAATCTATGAACCACACTTGCATGGCTTGTGCGTTGTCATCACTCACTAAATATCCACAAGACTCCTTATGGCTCCTGTGCTATTTTCATGCCCCTAATTTATATTTAGAAGTAAGATAAGTGAGATAAATTAGCCTTATATTCTTGAGCCTTCAAGGAAATGATTAGGCCCAAAAAGTGTGCATGTTTAAACTTTAAAATAAATGGACCAGTCTCTAAGACCAACTTTCGGTTACAGATTTAAACAGATCCTTATTAAACTTGATGTGTAAAGTTTACTTTTTGAAGAGGCTGGAGATAGAAGCTACAGACGAAATTTCCTCTCTGAGAAAGTTACTGCATCGAAAACCAAATTCTGACACTTAAAACGTTTTTGAGTTCGTATTTAAACTGCTTCCCATGTGTTTCCAGCTGAAGCTTTGGAAGTAACCAATGAAGTTAAGTTTTAGCAACATCTTAAAGCCATTTTTTGTTGTTTCCACCCATTATATCATGTTTTGGTAGAAATCATCGACTTGAATGAAAAAACATTACTAGTCTTCAACGGTTCTGAACACGGTTGCTTCGAGTGACGCAAGGATTGTGGTTCTCTGATCACTTAACCTGGAATTAGGGTTACAACTGATGTTGTCAAGTCAGTGGGTGGAAAGCTTTTGCTTCCCGAATGCCAAACTCGGTAACATTAACTACACAGACTTAATCAGGATTTCAAATGTAACCATACAACACACTAAGATGGAATACAATATTAATTTCTGAATAAATAGTGCAAAGTTTGGTAAATAATGTTGCACTAAGGAGTTGTGATTAGGTTTCATTTTTCATCGCAATATAGTCGGACAAATAATTTTATCTTGATGGATTTTAGAATAGTTATCAGTGTTCGAGAAATCTTACTATTCGCGAATATAGCGAAGGGGACCATAACTAGTTTCATTCGTCAACCATTTCAAAATTAAAGTGAAAAATATTTATTATTCAATTTATTAAGTTAGATAGATGGAAAAACCATCGTATAATGAAATAGCTGTTTTTTCTCACCCAACATAGACTCTTACAATAGACGGACAACAATATCGGTCCAGTTATCCTGTGATTACTCCTCAATTTTCTCATAAAATAGAAGGTCCGATTTGTTCGTTTATTCTCGGAAAGTATCCAGTAATCCTCCACCGATTCTGATTGCAGCTAGATGAAGGACCCTGTTAAGATCATGTACTATATATCCTAAAATTCATAAGCAAATAAATACTCGTGAAATCTAGATGCTAAAGCTGGGCTGAATTGCTGTGGAACTCATCCGTTTTTCTGCTTTCAAATGAATGACGATACAAAATCAATACTCAGCTCAGCGCCAAAAATTATGCAATCATTGCTTAACAGTTTCAATCTTCTTGCGAATCTTCAGCAAGGCGGATTATTTAATTCCCCGCAGAAACTCAAGCCTCGGAGTGAATGGCCGTGATTTGGTGAACTAACCACCGGGTTATCAGACCAGGCTTTCAGCGATTTGTTCGACGAAAACACTGCACGACGTGAGTGGACCTGTACCGCTGACGATAAAACACCGAACAACTCGGAGGCAGAACCGCACCAACGGTTTTGGACAGTTATGATGTTTACGATGAAATTTTCCGCACTTTTCCTCTGAAACTGAGGCTTCTTATCCTAACATCGAAAATAGAGTCAGATGAACACTAAGGCTCACGGATAAAAACCAACTATAGCGTCAGTCATTGAGTAGTCCCTTTATCCAAGTCAACGGTTATACAACCAATGCTTTCCGTCTGAGTGAAAGTAGTGAATCACTGTCTGTCGTTGACGCGATGGTTAGTTTAGATCTGCGCATCTTTGCGGCTTATGTTCTTTTGCCGACGAATGAGCACTGAAGTAATAAGTAAAGCATTTCGACTACTTCAGATTGTCTACACTCTTTTTCGACTCTCCTCAGGCGTTCATTCTGTTTAGGCCCCCAACAGAACAATTCTGCTTTTGTCCCCGAATTCTCCTCACCTGTCTGTCTTGCTTGAGAACCAAGTGTTCCTTTTCGCCGTTGTTTATTCGAACTTCCCGATACTCTATTTTTGGTCTGACCTGGGTCACCGTCGTCAGTTGGCTGACTGACCCTACTCGGTTTGACAACTTGACAAGAACTCACACACAGATGGCATGAAGCACAACGAACTCCAAGTTCACTCCACTATCTTCATTTGATCCGTTCCCATTTTGAGCGACATGTCACTGTCATCTGTGCCATCTTCAAGAGCATCAAGAGTTAATTTTGAACACGCTTCCTCTGACTGCCAGTGACCAGGCTCATTGGCATTTTGGACGCAGGATAGCACTGTCTATGTCTGACTCATCCTAACTGACGGTGCATTTTACCATTATTAGCAAACCCTTGGGACACATCTGCGCGATGTCTTATTCCTCTTCGGTGCATCGCACAGTTCCACTTATTATTCTTTCATCGAAAGATCCACCTTCGTTTGGGAACAGTCTTGAAAGACTGCCATAATCGTGATACCACACCATTCGTTTATCTTTTTAACGACGGAATATCGTTTAGTAGACGGCCTCCGTTTTCACTGCTTTTGACCGGAGACTTTACGCGTAACTCAATCTTTCGACTAACGACGAAAGAGCAGTCAATCAGACCCGCGTGCGGAGTTAACACCGTGTTTCTCTATGGTTATGAATTATCTCACAAAACAGTCTAATTCCCTACTACTAAAACTGATTTGTGTGCTGTGTTGTGTATCCACCGCGTTTGACTGCCCTTTGATGCGATCAAAATCCAGTCGGTTCAGTCAAGTTGTCCACTGAAAACATTTTGCCTTTCAGCTGGTTTGGCCAAATAGCAGTCCTCATGATTACAACATCGGTGGATTATATAGCTCGCACTACTGAGCAGCCATTATTAGCCTACCTTTTTCTCCATCCGAGTTCATGGTCGTACAAATTAGCAAGAAAACGCCGTTGATATTTACCTTTCCTCCCAAGCCTTTCTGCTTCAAAAATTGTCTTTATCATTATTCGTCGGACCACAGTGTTGTCACTTTTTCCAGCTGCTTTACTCTTTTACACCCGATTTCGTATTATTTTCGCATGCTTTCCAAGTATGCAGCCACCGACTAACATGGCTTGTGTGATTTTATGGCCGCCTAGCCCTGGTGTCGTGATACTTTCTCATCCGACCCCTCCACCTTAGCATGAATATAACGAAGGTTATCATACTCTTTGTTTTTACAGCTACTCTCAACTTATCCAGGCCAACCGAGATTGTATCTCAGATTGGTTTTCACATTCCTGTTCCTGACGCGTTAGCCTCTGAAAAAAGCAGCATAAACGGTGGTGGTTAATCTAAGGTCTCGCTTCTCACCTCTGTTCAATACAGGAAAACTACTGTTCGACATTCAGTGGGTAGGTTAATTTGAACTTCACTAAGAGCAAAGTTAGTAATCTGGTGTGTTTGTATACTTTCCTATAAAACTCTGCTCTCCTCCCTCTCCTTTAATTTTGCTGAATTCGGTAGCCAATTTTAAAAATATTCAAAGTGAATTGAAGTGTTTGTCCTTTTGCCTCAGAATCCTACCTAACTCTTCGCCAAAGCCTCCCCCCATTGCAGTATTATATCTTTACTTCTATTTCAGTCAAGAATATTTGCTTGGCACTGCTCCCGTCAGACACGTAAATCCTCCCGACCACAATGATATTCGACCAGTTTTTCTGGAGAACTTTTCACCGAAACTTGTCTCACTGTGGGCTTATTCCCCCCGATACCTTGTTTGCCACATCTTCCTTCCTTCATGACTTCTTGCTCCTAATCTTCGTAACCGCTGTTTTTCCCCTTTAACTGTCTTTTCGTTAATCAATTAATCGATGATCACAGAGTAGTTCCTTGTATATACGCTAAGCGGTGCCTCCAAAATGACCACCCATAAGCTGATCGTTGTCACACCTGACCCACCTGGTCCTCAGTAATAGATTCCTATGGAGAGTGTTATCTAGTGTCTTTGGATATCTTCAGGACTTTTGACAGGAATTGAAACTTTTGAAACTTAGAACAAATTCACCACTGCTTTCTCATGGAGAATACGCTCTTTTAGAACGTGTGAAATGATAAGAGGCGAATGCATTGCAACAACAACTGGATATAATGAAGTAAATTAGTGCAAGTTGGGAGATTAAGCGCATTAGTGACGAGACTCGCTTTTGTTAACGTTGGGTAGTCACACTGTGTACGTGTGAAGTGAAAGAAATACTTTTTGGTAATGATTTTTCCATGCAGTAATCAAGTAGAAGATGTCGCGCAAAGTTAAGATTTTCAGAAAAATTGGATAAGAGTTTGTAGTACGTATGTTGTAGTACGGTAAAGGCTAATTCAGACCGCCAGTTATGGATAGTCCGAATAGTGACGAACAGTTTGATCATGCGGGGAATTTGTGAATGCTGTTAGCGTGTTACGTATTGCACAGAGACAATCCTAGACACAACCGAAATACTCGTAAGATGGTTCGAGTTAGATGAAGAGGTGAGAAGGATTTAAATACTGCTGTTCTTGTACACCCTCAATGAGTCTGTTGGATACCTTCGTATGTGCATTTGCCATGACAGAGTGTACTAAACGAAGTGAAAAGAACCCAGGTTAAATATGAGGCTAAGAATATTTCTTTTAATTGGAAAACTTACATGTTGCTTTCAGTATTCCAGGTATATGCGTGAAATGAAGTGTAATAGGTGACGTGGAGCTAACTACTTACCGTCCACTAAAGTCAACTACAACAACAATTTTGTATCAAGGAACGGGGTTAAACTTTACACCCTTAAAGCTGAAGATGCTCATAGATGAGTAAGTTGATTTAACATCAAAATTAATCATGTCAAGAAAGACAACAACACGAATAGATAATTTCTGTTGTCTAGGTGACCGTGTTCCAAACGGAGGTTAGATTATGATGGTAAGTCTCGCGTATTCAGAAAACGCCACCAAATTTAGTATTCCGTGAATCTACGTCACACCTGTTATCCCATTGTAGATCGCTCACGTGTTATGTAGACGAAGACCGTCATTCCTTGAAGAAGTTTGGCCAATTCCCATGGAAAAGTCCATCAGTGTTTGGAAGTCGACAAATTTAAGGTAGATGTTGTTCAATTTGATGAGAACGAAGAACCTCTCATACAGCTATTAGGAGTAGAGAGTTGGATACGCCAGACAGGCCATGGGATCAAATACCAGAGTTCATCAGGCTTCAAAGTTTGGGGAAAGAGTTGCGAAAGCTCACGGATGGAACTGTTTTAATTTAAATGTTTATTTTGGATAAAGCGGGGGGGGGGGTAAGGATGGCCAGTTTGTGACATGCTTGAAAGAGTGGCAGATTCTGATCTCTATATATGGCTGTGTAGGAGCTTATGATATTCACCCACTCATTACGCTACGGGAGTGTGCCGTGGCTAGTAGTATTTCCGCACTCATACTGTTTCACCCAACATTACACACATTTGCTTTCTTGTCACTCCCGTAATGTCTTTCAGTTTTTGATGAGGACTTTTGCTGAGAGATCCCAAACACATCCAACTCATTGTTCTTCTTGTTCTACCAAATTCAGTCGGACCTACATTTGATGCAGCAGCATTCGGTACACTGTATGCGTACATACCATGGTATGCAGCATTTTAACGCGGGATAGCCGTTTATATATAATCATGAATTAGATCTAAAAAGCTAAGAAAAAAGAAGTATTCATTTTTTATACACAACAGTCTAAGGCCGTTTTCCTCATACTTCTTACAATCACACGAGGAAAGGTTTTTGGGTTGGGTGAACAAGGTTATTTATGCTTCAAGGGTGATAATGTTCAGAAAGTGCATTTGAAAAGAACTCCAGACAAAATTAAATTCCCCAAAAACGGACGCAGAAAGAAAACTTTAAGAGAGTTATTTCACTGAATTTGCCGTCATATGGTAAGAATAAACCATACTTTGAAAGAGATAAAACGTGAAATAGAGTTAAGTAGATACCTAAAGCCCTGAGAAAGAGTAAGTTGGAGCGGTGTCATTTTTGAGTTATAATTATTTCTCTTTGAAGTACGCAGAGGTGCAACGTAGATTGCACAGGATATACTAACCGCGAAAAATTCATTGATTTTCAACAATCAGTGTGCATCGCTGAAAGTCTCAAAAAATGAACAAACGTAATTCAACAAGGCTTTTATTTCAATATGATACACAAAATGATTTATTACTCACGAAACATAATACTTTTTGCCCAAACATACTATGATAAATGAAGTGAGTGGGAATACACTGATCTGATTCATAATAGAGATGACAGATATGTGCGGATGGCTTATTGCTCGGAGACTTGCTGCATGAGGTTGAAAGTTGCAATTAAAATAATCGAAAAGCCTATCCAGACACCAGTATCATAAAGCCGTCTACAGGATGGTCGAAATGCTTTCGCTAGCCTAGACGTATCCAACGTTTGCATTCATTGGGCCATTTAAGTGTCTCTCCCAAGTAACACGATCCCACCGATTTACGGAATCAACGTCTGTCCGCGAGCCCCATACAAACGAATGAGGTCTGTGCCATTTTCTCGAAAAAAGGACGTAGGATGAAGGGTGACAGCAAAAGCCAGTCATTGGCTAGAGTGGCATGGAGTTGGCTGATCCATGAGTTGCGCTGTACGGAGGGGCCAACCAACCCGGGCGTCCCGTTCTTAAGTTGAAATGACAGTTTACCAATTCCACGTTGTAATTTCTGATATCTATCTGATAGTTTCTTAACTCAGTGTTGACTTAGATCAGGGGTACGAAGAGCGCGGTCCAACGAGTGATGCCATTTCATTCGCGGGTCCTTTGAGCGATACACCATATTTTATCTCCCACCAAGACCCGGCAGTCTGCTGCATGGCCTCCTACCTACAGATTGCCTAATTATCAGATCACTTTTTGGAGATGGTAGATAATCAAATGATTCATCAAGCAGTGCAGAAGCACAGTACAGCTGTTTCATCTGTATGTTTGTCGTGGCTTTTCATCTTATCATTACTTTCATAAATGTTAGTTTGTTTTCCTCGTCCATTTTCATATAGAATTCGAAGTCCTCGAGGATGCCTTTGGGTTCGGGGTGCGTGCCTCTTCAGTATCTGAGCATTTGATGATGACAAATGTGCCAATCACATCTGATTCAAAATTTCGGCTGAATCTTCGGTAAAGCAACGTTATCACTGGCTTCCTTCATAGCTTCTGTGTGAAATCAAGGTGTGGGTGATCCCATTATTTTTCCTTTTATTTTTCCCATGTCACTGTCAAAAGGGGAAGTATGTGCATAGCCATAGGTTCGTCAATTCACAGACTGCTTATTTCGCCATGCGACGTTCTCCGTGGAACCCTTTCATTACTCTCTTTGGTAGGTTCAGATCAGTTGAAGTGAAGAGTGTCGTGACTGCTGCTGTCTCTCGCGTTTCAATTCTGTTATTTTTCTACGGGTCTCCACTTCAACTTCTGTAGCACCGGCCCGCTACCAAGATCAGAAGGAGGCAACACATCACGTCAGTCGCCAGTGTATTAGTGTGAAGGGACCAACTATTTAAGGAGTAAGTATAATAACCTCGAACGTGCCCACCCAGTAAGATTGTAATCTAGTCGAGCCTAAATCATTAAAAAATTTTCACTCGTTCGTCTGAATCCTGTTTTGCAATTTTCACGCTACTGGTCCAACAACTTGCGTAAGTTTAGTTGTGTTGATTGGTTAACACGGTTCAGCACCTTCGACCCGATCAGTAGCCTGGCTTCAAGAGGTTTTCGCGACTCCCTCAAACTCCAAGACGTTAACTCCCGGCACTTGGGAGTTGATAAAACGAAGTTATGAACCCGACTGGTCTGAACTAAAGGCTGACATTATCAGAAATGCTAAGAACTGGCAAAAGTGCTTACACAAACCAGCAAATGGCTTCCGTGATCAACATCATGTGAACCATGGAAGCTGTTCCTTGAAGATTACCGTAGTAACATTGGGGCAAAAATTATGCACGGGTGATTATCGGTGCTTATCACGCTGGCCAGATGTATTTTGGACAACTCCACTCACAGCCAAGTTCATATAATCTGGTCACCATTAGAAGTTCAGTATATAATGCGTGTCTCTAACGTCCGTCGCTGACTACGATACCCATGTCTCCGCTAATTAACTTGGCGAATGACTGAAACGCCTTGTGTTCTCATTATTGGCATACTGCATCCCCTTCTCCTGTACTGAGGACCTTATTTGTACTCTTAGAGGTGATGTGCTTTCCAATAACCCACGGTCGTTTGTGGAACAAGATCAAAATGTTGAAAAGTTTTTGTTCCAATACCGAAAAGCATGTCGGAGTACATCATTCAAGGTTAGGAGGTACTGACCAGATCCCGAGAATCGGCTAGGGAACGAGCAACGGGCCAAAAGAAATTGTATTCAGACTAGGCTGATATTATTACTTTAGCAGTTGAAATTATTGCTAAAGTTGTTCGGCTGCCATCGAACGAGATATATCTGGCGATTCTTTCAGGATGGATTTCTATCATTTTAATAACGGGGAATTTCTGTTGGTTGTTTTTCAACTATTGTCTATGCTTCAGCAGCACTAACTTCAAGCGTTCTAATCATCAGTAGGCTGCTTAACTTCCCGCAGCAATGACTCAACCTTGGATCCATGTCAACTACATACCAATTACGTTATACACGTGGAAATGGTACTGAAGAAGACCAGCTCACTCACGTTAGACAAATTCTTTCTTACCATTGGGTAGTTATTTTTATATTTTATTACATACTTTCTCACAGGTGACATGGTATACGTCGTAGCCTCAAAGGCGAACTGCAATATTCAGGGTCAGCCGTCTGCCAGACCTAGAGTCTTGGAGTGAATGACCACATAAGGTCTCTGTCGGGGTTGCAAGGTCGGGGTGACATGACAGTGAGGTGGAACTGTGTGCTGTAGAAAACAGGCTCGCAAAGTCTGTTGGAATGTGTTGTAGATGTAGGTACTACTACTAGATGTATGTAACCAGAGCATTACAATGCAAACACTGCATGATTACCTCGTAGATATTGCTTGCCTTTCGGAAGCTCAACTGCTCTGCTCTGGCACTCGGTGTGTTAGGGTTCCGGGAGTGGATACAGCTTATTGGCTCTGTCACAGTAGGCCTGAGGATAACTCCGGTCACCATGGTGTCGCATTCATCCTGAACAAAAAAGGCCAACAGAGCCCTGGTCCCGGGGAACCTATTTCCTCAAGGTTGGCCCTACCACGCCTCAAAGGTTCTTCCCCGAATCTGTAGGTGACTGCTATCTACGCACCGATAAACGCTGCAGAAAATACAACCAAAGGTGTCTTCTACGACAAATTACAGGATCTAATCAATTGTGCCTGAAACAGTGATACACTCTTCATCGAAGACGACTGGAAAGCACGAACAGGTCCCTCGGATGAATCTACTCGCCATGTTTTAGGACAGTTAAGACTTCGAGAATGCTGTGCGAATGGAAACCGCCTAGTGAATCTCACTGACTCTAACAGGTTAGTCATCTGCAACACCCACTTCAAACACCCTAGAAGACACTTGTTAACTTGGCAACCAAAAGGTGGTTGCACCTCGCATCATACTGATCGTATTCTACTGCCATCTTGTTGCACTTCACCTGTAGAGGGCTGTCGAGTGTGCTGCGGTGCGATACTGGGAAACACGAATGGTACAGACCATGCTTTGCACGTGCACGCTTGTAAACCGATCTGTCTGCGCTCCTCAAAGTTACACCACCGAAGCCGAATCATTGTTGAAGCACTGGAAATACCAGACATGCTCAACGACCCCTTGAACGTAATGGCAGCCCTGCTGACTGCTGTTTTCATAATCCACAAGACGTGTCTAAGCAATACACCTGCCATAGGGAACGGCTTGTTTGGACATTGACAAAACAAATTAGATGTAACAAACATAGTTATTTGTAAGATTGCTGTTCTGTTCACTTAAGGGCAGTCACAATCCGATGGAGGAGCAATCGAGCGGTTCAACTGTTATTGTTAACCTTATTGCGTTTAGTCCCTTGGGCATAGTGGCGTCGGTAATCCATATTTGTCCATAGTTCCGTTTTCAGCAATCACCTACTTGGCTAGTAGTATATACACTCGCCATTTTGACTAGCGTGCAAACAGATGGGTCCTTCGTGGAAGAACAAAGGGAGGTGATCAAATCGGTGGTCAAGGAGGTTGCTTGAAAGGAGCTGGGGAGAATTAAAAACATCTAAAAACTGGATCTCAGAGACCACCTTGCAACTATCAGTCAAGGTTCAGGAAGCCCGAGTAGTGGGAAGCTCCGAAAGCCGAAGACTACTGAGAGAAACCTCGAGCTCGGCTAGAGCCAATGGTAAGAGATACTGGACCAAAGTGGCAGACAATACGGGGACTGCTCCCCGTACTGGTGACTTTAGCAAATTATTTTGACCCTTTCGGGGTGCTTCAAATGGGCAATGCAAGCCTAAATCCGTCTAACTTGGTGCAGCAGGCCAGGCTATCCACGAACAGAGAAGAAAAATCGAACGTTAGGTAGAGTGTTTTTACTGGCTTCTCAACCCACCCAATCACAAGCCGGTCCTTATATCCTCCTCTGGTGTAGAGGTAAATGATTTTAACCGCGAACCAACAAGTACGACTGAAATCGCCAGGGTTGTCAATCAGTTGAAAAACAGGAAAGCTGCTGGAGAGGATAGCGTACCACCAGAAGTGTATAAGACCTGTTTGTTATCACTGATAGACAGCCTCCACGTGCTCTTCCGATCTATATGGGAAAAAGAGACATTTCCAACGGACAGGAGTGCCCCAATTCTGTTACCCATTCCCAAGAAAAGAGACTAGACAGTGTGCCAGAATTATCGGGGAATCAGTTTACTTGACGGCGCTGCATAGATTTTCTACTTTCTGCTACTCAGTGGCTTCTCAGTTGCGAGAGACTCCTGCACTGATGGAACCAAGGGAGTTTAGGCCTTGACAGAGGTTGTGTGAACCAAATCTTCACATTGTATCGAGTACTGGAACACCGCTACAAGTTTCAGCAGCCAACAGTAGCCAGCTTCATTGATTTTCGGGCTGCTTTTGATTAGGTTATTCGTGAATGCCTTTGAGGTATACTAGAATCTGACGATATTCCTGTCAGACTCTTGAAGGTTTTGAAGGCTTACCATGCCTCCACCATCCCACTTTTCTGAGTGTATGGCGAAGAATCTTCAGCGTTTGTAATCAATTCCGGAGTTAGGGATGCCTTCTCTCATCAGTATTGTTTAACTACGTAGTCGACTCGACAATGAACAAAGCCTTGACTGATTACCCCTGTGTCCAACTGATTCCAACGGTGCGCATCTCGGACCTGGAGTTTGCAGAAGACGTTGTCGTGCTAGGAGATTCTCGCGCCACACTCCGGCCAGTTCTGGACCGACTCGATTACTTCTCGAAGACTACTGGTCCCGAAATCAATTGAGCGAAAAACAAAGGCTTTGTCGACTTCTCCTGGGTCATCAGCTCAGCAGTTGTCCACCAATGGCCAAGCATTAGAGTACGTACCACCGTTTCAAAATCTGCAGTCAAATCTGCTTCTGAATTGTCACCCTCTACAAAAGACCGGTTGACCAACTGCTTTACAACACGTCATTGCAGTCCCCACTACGGCTTACCGTACGGCGCACTTGAATATACCTTTGTTCTTACATACATTTCTTCGTCCTACTACTACGTATAGGGTGCAATAAAGTTAGGTAGAATTTGCCACAAATTGAGTGCAACTGTGAAACTCCACTCAAAATCCATCGCACTACTGCTTGAAATGAAACACAGGCTACTAACATAAAGATTAATATCGACCAAAGTTTAGCTGCAACGTGACTGGGTTGCGCTTTCAATCCGTACAGTTAGGTGACCTAGAGGGGTTTGAGATTTGGTTAGCAGACTGCGTGAGAACGGATGGAATAAAAAAACCACCGCCAATAGGAAAGCGAGCTTCTCTTCTTATTGGTCCTGCAAAGCTGTTAGAGTCTTCTCGGAAAGTGAACCGCCTAACAGATTTCAGTGAATTTTTGAGAAGGCGTGCAAAATTTATCATCAGGAAAAGTCGCCAAATTTCAGAGAACTGCTACGAAAACCAAAAAGCTGTTCACTTTTTCTACCAGCCAGTATCCCCTTGGACTCATTCAGCATTTTAATGCAAATGAAAACGCAACACGAAGTATCTCAAAAGTTACAACACAAGCGCAAGGATAGCGCACACACTAACTGCAGTTTCTGTGTATTCGACCAGAACAAACTTTCTGTCTTTTTTCCAGCGTAGTCACTTTGGCGCTTTCGGAAGAGCGAATCGTTACGCATGTGGTGATTGTCATTCATCCCTATTTGGCAGCTTCATAGAGCCTTTTGAGTTAAATTATTGCAATCAAACACTGCATACACATTTAACCCGTAGTCGGACTGGTGGTATTGATTTATCTAAATAATAAAAGACCGATCTCAGTGAACACCTTTTGTATCCATAAATCTATAATAAAATGAGGACATATATTTAAGAACAAATTCGTAATCAAGTACTCCATACCGTAAGCGGTAGTGTGGACTGCAGTGGCGTGCTGTAAAGCAGTTGGTGAAATGGTCTTTGGTTGAGGGCAGGATACCTCTTGCCACTGAAGTATGTAACAAGTTTTCCTGCTAAAGCGACTGAATTTATCGGTTTATTAATTAACACATTACAAGATTTCTACAGTTCTCGATGAGTGATAGAAAGAAGTCTGTGGCATTAGAGAGGCCACAGTGTCTGATTTGCTGCGTTGGTGGTAATACCAAAAATGGTTCTCATCAAGGATTTTATGCAGTCAGACTCCATATGACTCCAAGGCAAGTTATACACACCACACGGATCATGTTTTTCTTTCCTTCACTAGCTCGACAGATTCAACTGTTCAATTGTCCGATATACTCAGACGGAATTGGTATTACTAACATTAACTTGCTACCGCATACAACGCGGCTGTAGAAGAGCAATCTGGACCACCAGTTTCATAAATTTGCAAACTTCTGCGAAATGTATAAACTTGGTTCCACGGCGTTTTTATTGGCGAGAATTTGTCAGTATGCAAAATATACGGTCTAGGTAATCGGGCCGGACGTTCATCTCCCAAGTGTACTTTTCGATAATTTGCCTGCTGAGAAGTGTAAAAGTAGTCCAGTGCGGAATACAGTTTAGATGTGCTCGAACAAGTTCCCCAATTCATTGCACTAATTGAAGAAGAAAGCACTCTACGTTCGCACAATATTCAATGAAGGCTTCAAATACTAATCCAAAATCACCTGCAGTAGAAAAATAATTTTCGGAACTTATTTTACACGTGATCCTTCTGCAAAAACGGACAGGACTCTTCTTCACTTCAGGCAAATGGTAACACAAATGTTGACGACACGTGGGTTTTGTTGTCCATGTAAAGTACATCCGAGGTAAACTTCGAGTAGCAATACACATTATTGGTAATCAGAATGTATAATCCAGTGACAAGCCTTCCGTCTGATTCGAAGTTCTGAGGCGTAGTTTGAATTACCAGGTATCAAAGTCAAGTCACTGAATGATCGATAGGTCTTCTTGAATTCCTATTCTATATCTGTCTGATATTTGCTACTTTTGATCTTAATTCAAAACTCTTACCCTGGACAAGGCTGATGATCAGACTAGTGTTTCACTGTGTTCACAAGAGTCCAATTCTTGATAGTGCTCTTTAAAATTCTTCATCTACTGTTTCACATCTTTAAATTTTTGATTTCCGAAAGATATTTGTGCGGAGGAATGTGAATCCGGAACATCCGCAATAAAAGCTAGTGTTCGTTCACGCTGAACTATAGAATAGACGGCAACTTCGATCAGATAGAGGTAAATTGGTTCCAGTAATATGGTCTATATTACGTAAAAATAATGCCAATCCGTAAGCACCTCTCTGAAGCGGGCAAAAACACGAGTTCATGATCAATTCATCAAAACCATGGTGACGAACTGTGATAACCGCCGCGTGCTATGTATCTGATTTTGCTTTTGTTTTCCTTACAATCAGCTCGTTTGTTCTGATATAAAAGTAGCCGCATTGCTACTTTTCTAAATAACTCCACAACAGCAAAATAGTCAAAACATCTTCAAAGTGTTTCATAAAAATACCATCATTTTCAAATGGCTTTGCACGTATTACATGATACTGTAGCTGATCTAGTTGTATTTCCTTGACTCGGTCCCATTCCAGTTGCAACCCCATAGCATAACTCAAAATGTTGCGCGGCTGGGAGCAGATTTGTCAATAAAAATTGATGCAGGGCTGTTTTCCATCTTGTGAATTCCATTCCTGATGTTTCGTTGGTTTCTGTTAGTAGGCTGTTTTTGTTCTTGCTTCTTTGTCTATTGTTTTTAGGGGTCTGATCAGTCGCACCGTCCTTCCGATCCCCGGACTTTTCTTTAGTTGTCTCAGTTAATACTTCATTTGGCAAATTTATAGCCGCCTGAAATCACAAATATTCGGGAAAAAAGATTATTGAAGTGAAATTATCACGGTTCTGATTTACCTTTCCAGGTAATTATAATCGATAGTGAAGTCACCAAAGCAGAGTTAACTCCAAGGCTAAAGTGGTTAAATCTCAGTGGGATTTCAACATATGCTTGGGCGCAGCTCACTGTGTTTTTACTTGTTATAGTTGACTATAATTAAAAAACTGTGTTCCGACAAGTAACGCGTTGAGTCTACCAAAACAATGAATGATCTAGCGGATAAATCAACACAGACTGAGTGGCGGAAATTTCGAACTGCTCTTTATCAGTGTTAGATAGTGGAGAAGATTCACGTTTGATAAATTCGAAGTTTGTGTTTTGTGAGGAGGTGGATTGAAGAGTAAGAGACAATCCCGAGCAGTAATCTACTTTCTCTTCATCCAATTAACCGTGACCGACAATGGTCGAGCTGTCTATTCTGCTATCTGAGGTTGAAACCTCGCTAGCTCCAGTGAAATTAGATGATAGACAGACAGCACGAATGGTTACAGTGCCTAAGGTTTTGGGGTCTGTTATGATTATCTCTCTCTTACTGATATAACAGCTAACCACGGTGGGAATGGGACCACCCCTTCCACTTTATTCTTACATCGTCATGGAGTTTGAAGTATTTGTGTATTTGCTGTGATTTTATCAGGACCCCTTGGTTGGGAAACAGTCCTCTAACATCATATTTTCCCTTCAGCCTCGATTCAGCTTTCAAAAATTGTCACCCCATGCGAGGTCACTGAATGATAACTTTATCATAACCCAGAATGATGGTTTCCGTAAGCCCTAATAATTTTCCTGACTATTATTATTCAACTCACAGATATTTCACCACCAATGAAATAGGCACTACCAATGGGCAAATATGACTTATTAAAAGTCATTCCTGATTATCGCGCCCTGATAGAAACTAAATTTTGACAAAGTAATGTGGTAGAACAAACTACAAGGAGGAAATATATTTCTTCTCTACTTGACTATGATCTAAAGCCCGTCAAAGACAGAAATAAGAAAATAAGCAGCATGACACAAAAGTGAGCCATGACACATTCTGTGTGATAATGGTAACGCTTTCTATCATAGTATCGCTTCAAATTATGCATATTTTTCAAATCAACCTTCCTCGAAGTTCATAATCCACTGTTTGATTTTTATTTCAGAAGGAATTTCACGTAATTTAGTTCTACGAAAAAGGAATGAACTGCACATGAACAAAATCAGTACCAACTGTCAGTAAAATAATACGTCTTCACTCCAATTAAGGTTTTCTGAGCCGGGAGGTGATGAGCTGGGCACAAAGTAGTGCATAAAACAAGTTGCTCTGGCACGTTCTTTGTACAGAAAGCGGCACATTTTGGTCTTCTGTTCTTTGGGATTATCAGATGCTATTCTCGTGGTCTAATCTGATTTCTGATCCTCACTGATGTTCTGAAGGGCTCAGAGACAATAAAAGACTAGGGTGGATGATCCCAGAAGAGCGCTAAATAAAGCGATAGAGCTATTATAGGATTACAGGCGTTTATTGATCTTTATATGGCACGGCTGTAGCCCACACATTTTGATTCCACCCGTGAAGTTTCAAATTTTTTCTTGGTTATTGATGGTGGTAGACGGCTGTTGAGTTCAGCCCACAAACCTCAATATGAGCCGGGTAGTTTTCTGTCCAGTAAACTGGCAGATCTAGACCACTTGTATTGTCTACTGTATTCGTCCTCTGTCTTTACCATTCGAGGCTAAGATAAATGAACGAAGAACTATTAGTGACGATATCCCATTTTTCTACTATACCAAAGTGGAATTAAAGTACCGTAAGAATCAAAACTGCGGTAACATTACCGAAATTCGTAGTGAACAATATACGTTATTCTTACATTGCTTTTTCATATCATTTAAATGGAACTGACTGCCTCATTTTTTTAATCAGAGTAAAAATTCTGCTCTTATTTATCTTCTTACAGCAAATGTTTGTGTGGTCTATAATTTGTCTCAAAAAGCTTGCAACTCAAACAGTCATTCCATCTTATCAATGTTTATTGATAACTCTTTCCTCCATGTGGAAAAATGAAAGGACTCCTAAATACGTAGACTCTAATTTTTTTGATCTTAACGTCATTTATTATTCTTCGTCCGTCCTCAAGTAAAATCAGTTTTCAGTTCGACTGTCACCGTTGGTAGTACTGTCAACAATATTCCACATCCGCAATAAGAAAGTCAATAAATGAGCCACCATAAAAATACTCTTGAAAAACACTGTTTTCTTCGAAACCCCGCCAAAGAAAAAATATTGTACTTTTCATTATTTAACTGTTTCATCATATCATAAGAAGGATTCCTGGATCACCCCACCCCCTTTTTAAAACTTCACAGAAAGTTTTCAGTTGTATCTTTAGGTGGTACTTTCCATCCATAATAATTTTATATAATGTAGAAGTTACTTAACCTGACCCAAAGCTTTTAATCCAGAAGAAACTGTAGTGTGGAAAAGGTACCACAAAACTGAGATTCAGTGATTTCCAAACCCGATAAAAAGTAGATTCCTAAATGGCTTCCCCTTGTTTAACAAATTTCAGTACGCTCAGCATAAATAATGAAGCTTACTGCGATAAAAAGATAACCCTTGACTAATAGCTGCCAATAAGCACCAAGATGTTCACTTTTCAAGTTCCTAAATTAATTTCCTTTCACTTTACACTTTCTAGTCTACTGCCTTTTGTAAGGTTTTCTGAACCCCTTTATTCCCTCTTGCTCAATAAATTAGGGCCTTTCGCCAACCCACCGATGTGCTTACGTGTCTGATGTTTATTCCCCTGATAGTCAAGATGGTTAGTGGAAAAGGTTCCGCGCTTCCAGCGATCAGTAAAGTTGCCTTCCGAGGTATTGCTCTTTTTCCACACTCATTCTGAAAGTATTAGCGACCAAAATGTCCTCCAACCTGATGTTCATCTCAAGTATGTCGAAATTATTGTTTTGACACATACAACTTTCAGGCATTTCGAGTTTTTGGAAAACGTTCCCGTATTAGAAACATTTTTATTCAGACAGGTCCTTCTTTTAGCATATCAAAAGCCATTTTCCCATATCTCGCCTTCAATGTCCGGACGATATGTGCACCCGTTATTGGAAAAAATGAAATACTAGACAGTATCACGAACCAACTAGTAAAGCATATTTCATGTGCAGAATACTTTTGGAACGCACACGCTCCTTGATTGGCTGCTCTACATTTTTGAGTTACTCACCACTTCATCGAACTAAAGGAATTCGCCTGCTGCGGCTGCTGTATACCGTTGCATGCAGTCAGAAATACCGATCGTAGACACCAAGGAAATCCCCTTCAACCGAAAACAAATCTTCGCTGGCTGACGGGTTGTCCTTAACTGCACCCCTCCAACGAAGATGCCTGTCCCGTTACTGTTCAGTACTAATAAACGCCCTCTGTTCGCGAAAATGTCGGATCTAACCCCTGTTGTTCGTTATCGCACTCATGTTCATACTAGTGTTATTTGCATAAAAGAATCGTGGCTGAACCCACATAGTGCTGACACATTCGTGTCAATAGATGGCTCCAAACTGGAAGCGGTATGATTTCTTAAGTCAACTCCACCTGGAAGGGCAAGTGCGAAGTCATTTAGGCGTACCCGATTTTGATTGTTCAGCCACGCAATGTCACTCTAAATCTTCTCGCTATAGCAGCTCTATCATAACTAACTTATACGTAGCTCCATTTTGCACACGAGAAGCTGTTTCATTTTTTTGTAGGTAAAACTTCTCTTGTTTCTTTGTTAGATGATAATCTGCACTTCACAGAAGGTGATATCAACTATGCTCCAACATAACCCCACACTACTTTTGAATTAACTGATCTTTGTGTCTCTCCAGCCAGAGGCAACTCGAATTAACACCAATCATCCTGAATAATTCTCTCTTAATTTGTGTGCACCTGTCTGAATCGTTGACCATCGTCTGCTTCCGATGAGGTCTGCTTTTCACCCTTTCAGGCAAACCAGCCAGGTCAAAATCCATCTCCGCATTTTTTCAAGCAACGACGTTCTCCTCCTATGAAGGAACCCTTTTCATGCGTCTTCCTGGTATCGCTAAGAGGCGATGTCAAACTTTTCTTAGAGACTGTCAACTTAATTTTCGACATGTGCTGCCCCTTAGAAAACATCTTTCTCCGTAACTATTGTGCAAATTCTCCGACGCTAAAATCCTTAAGAAGACAAAAGGAATATTCCTACAAAGTCCAGCATAAGTTAACATTAACAGGCATTCCTCTTTTAATAAAGGAGAAAATTGAACGCACTGACTCGCTGTATGCTAGCCAATTCCCATGTAGCCATAGCAGTAACCGACTATGGCAACACATCCGGCTGCTGTGTGGAAAGAAAACGGAACAAGTGGAATTTGCTGTGGACGTTGACAGTATCAGCAATGAATTCATCCACCCATCAAATGATTCTAATTGCATTTATTCCATAAGATGGTGTGCATATAACCCCGTTCTCTAGAGAAGAACATACTTAAGCTTCTTCGTACTTCCAAAATAACCTCATATATTGGTCCTGTAGTCTAATCTCATCATATCACCATATTTGAAACATGGTGCTGTTGCTCTGGTCGATATATTACTTTCTCCCTTAAACGAATCTTCGTGATCATTTTCTATTCCCGACCGCGGGAGACCAGTCACTATTGCTCCTATACCCAAACCTCGTCATTCGGATGTCATAGCTAAAGGATTTCCTTCCGTTTTCTCACTACATTTGGTCTTAAACTTACAGAGCGAGCCATCCAAACAGATATAATGTGTATGCTATGGCTTCCTTAGTCCACCATATAACCAGATCGCTGGATGGATCAGTGAAGTCAGTCCGATGTACTTTTCTGGACTACTCGTCCGCTTTTGATTCTATCCAGCATTCTCCTCTTCGTAGACTGTAATCTTTTGGCCGTTCCATACCTTTAGTGGCGTGGTTGCCTGATAATTTTACCAACAGAACACAGTGCACACGACTAGGTCTTAAAGTACCCAAACCTTTAGCCAGTAATTCAGAAGTGCTTCATAAACTTTCCTTACCCCCCAATTTACTTTCCACCTACATTAGTGACCTTTCATCCACTTCTCCTGCACATCTATTTGAATACGCCGATGATGTGGTTCTTTGTCAAGCTATTTCTTTAGCCCAGGATTTTAATAGTTTTTCCAGTAATTTATTTCATATTTATGATTTCTCTGTTCAATCCGGTTTAACTTTAAATGTGCCCAAATGCTTTGAATGCACATTTACCTTTTCTTGATCAGCTTATCCTTTTGAGGTTCTCGCTAAGAGATAGCAACCAAAGCCACCGCACCTAGTGCATGATTAATGGTTGTCTGAGCTGACTGAACTAAACCTATCCTTGTGATCCATTTGTCATTTCCACAGAATCACTAGCTAGAGTGGGTTCGGTAAAATACTTGGGGATCACTACCGATGAAAATTTGAAGTTGTCATCTCACATTTCAAACTGTGTGAAGAAACTACTCTGGGTGTCTTACCAAATCCGAAATCTCAGGCATTTCGACGGCAAACAGTGTTATTACCCTTTTTGCTTATGAGTGTGATTTTTCTGTTCTCCTATGCAGTTATTTCTGCTGACCTACTGAAGAAAGATTTTAAAATTCTTCCCTGAGGTTTGTTTATTATCAGTCGGCTGTCTTTCATACCTTCAACTGAACTATCTGCCAAGTTGTGGGAACTACACCTGGCTGCATGTAAAATATCCGCTTACAAAATCCTTGCAGCCAGCACTCATCCTTTACACAGTGATCTATCCAAGGGTAACTCTTTCGCACCTACACGTTACTTTCTTCGATCCATACCTTCTCGTGTTAGCATACACAAAACTGTACTTTCTCCTATCTGGCCCAAATTTTCACAAACCAGGCACGAGTATCTACTGAATTTGTCGGCAGTTTCGATATGTGATCGTTTTTCTTCATCCCACTGATTCGATGAGTTGCCATGTGTAAATTTGTTTTGACTGAAATGCGAACCTTTGTCTACACAAAAGTCGGATCAAATTCAAACACGAAGACATTCTTTTGCATGTTCTACTGCTAAGTGACTTTGATGCTTCCCAGCTGGTCACATTTCTTCTCGTGCAAGGGTGTGTATCACCTATTGCCTTTTACCAGTAGGTGCTCGGTTAATGCATCAATACCGATGACTCCTAACAAGAATAAAACAGCTGTACGTGTTCCCACAGTTTTCAGTGGTGATTTGAAGGTTGATACTGAATAAAGAAGCATGTTTCAACCATGTCGGTGAAATGTACCCACTAAATATTTGCATTTCCAATCCCCAGATCTCTCTGTCATTTTCATGTAAAGCCTCGAAGCTGTCTTCTGTTTAAAATATCCTTTCTGAAATTCCCTACGGCTCATTCTTAACTTGATCTTCCATCCTAAAAGATGTGGTTTTCATCGTCTGTTCATCGATGAACTTAGTAAATAAGTTCGCCCATTTAGGCAGCTGCATTTCACCCAGAAGTCGAATATCGGAAGAAGTATTTTCGCACATACGGAAAATGCGTTTGGTTTTTACCAACCTGAGCTGTGTCGGTGACGTGATATCCGCTTAGATAGATACCAAGGGTCAAGTGTGCTGCGCAGGAGTCAGGCCAGTGCTTCTTTAAAATTCAGAAACATTGTCATTGTCGGTAGAGAATATATGAAGACTGTCAGCTTTCGAACACGGATATCTTCGTACCAATGCTAGGATCTGGGGGGAACACTAATACCACAAACGCCGATGTTCTGCGTAATTTTGGGTACACAAACCAAATAACTACATTAAACACTTAAGTTCATCGGGTTAAGTTGGTTCAGACATTTGTTGCGAATGGAAGAAAGGTATGAAAATTTATCCCTCTCTTCTTATTTGAATTGTCTAGAACATGCATAGACGAACAGCCCATTTAAGGATTACCAGGTGTTTCTTCGAAAGCGATTTCGTCGATTGGTCAAAGACAGCCTTCGAAACCAAATAATAAATACCCTTTTTATTTCCTTTTCTCATTTACTATACATTAATGTACAACATTTCAAGAAGGAGAAGAGGGCCAATGAAAAGTTGCCAAATGGTAAAGTGATTGGCTATGGCTGGAATCGAACCCAGGTCTTCTTTTGTCCAGAGTCCACGACGATGAACTCTTGACCATCGTCGGTCATGCCGGGACGAGAACATATTTTCCCAGGTTTTGATTTTTAATGTAACTTCAGAAGATGATAATAAAACTGGACTCTTCGTCCATACACGCTCATTACTTTTCAGGAGAGATTATTGTGATATGATACATTGTAGGATAAGACTCGATCTCGTTTTCAGTGGCTCTGTTTCATTCACAAACTTTATCCACTTAATAGTAGCACCAGCAGTACCCTTCTTATTCTTTCTATACTCTTATTTTTTGATTGTTTCCGACAGAGGCTCCGGATGAGAGATAAAAACCATAATGGCTCTACACAATGAGTTGCTGAAGTGAACTCATCGCTGTACTTGTGGGTTGGGTAGTAAACGTTTTATCGCTAGCAGAAACGTGGATGAAGGTACCATCAATCTTTTGTATTTATGGGAATCTTCTCCATAGACTTGACCCGAGCTTCAGGTAACTTTTGAAACTGACGATTGATAATCAGATAAACTTAAATTCTGACCTTTGTCGCTCTCGCAAAAGCCATTGACCTGAGCTACAAGGGATAATGGTTTTCAAAATCAATAAGTAGTCATCGACGGACTATTTTTAACCGTTCATTATCCCAAAGCCTCTCTAAATTTTGGTGGCTTCTATCTCAAGAATGAAAAATTTATACCGCTTGTTGTATCCGGTTTGAGCGGTCACAAGAATTACATGGGCAACTGATCAACATCCTTCTTATGCAGGGACATTCACCTGTTGATATTTACTCATGCTTCAGTCCCGGTACTCTTTTTTGTCTAATCATTCCAGCTACTTATGGACTGACCTAGCTTGACATGAGACGAATGTACGCTGGTGCTTACTTGTGACTCAGCTCAGTGACATCACTTACGCACATCCTTGCTTACTTGCTGCTTGCTTACCGACTGGGACCGGGTTTAGTGTTTAATTTGGTAGAAATAAATGGATGCAGTTATCGTGTGCATTACTGTAACTACGAATACAACACTACTACTGTGAGATCACTCTAGTAATGTTCATTATAAAACAGAAAATAATAATAATAATATTAACCAAGTGTCCTAAAATATATCTTTGGGAAGTTTTGGTAGTAATTGAATTAATTTTGCGAAGTAACCGACGAAGAAAAAGAAAATCATTTTGAGCTCACTTCTTTCCCGGGAATCGGCGATGAATGATTACTCCGTGTGCTCGTTTTAGCTTTGTGCGTTCTGTCTTTGCCCTTCATACCGCCTGACTTGGTATTTTTAGCTACCGTAATAGATTTTCGACGGGAGTTGACTTCTGGTGGTGAATGGAAACCCCTTTGTGAGATCAAAACTGTCAGATTATTTAGTTTTTCGACAACAGACTAAGAAAAACAATTGCAGTTGAAACATTTAAATCGTGAGGTTGAATCGGACTAGCATATCAGAAGACAAACACTGCGATGAAATTCCTCTAGTGTACTCCAGTCGAACCTGTAGGCACAAATTTAGGCAAAAATAAAACTGACTGAACAAATTAAACGAGATTTATAGGGTTTGTAACTCCATCACTGTGCGTCTGTGTATGTAAAGGGGAAGGGGATTCTGCATAACTGCTGAAGGCATTGTTCGCCAGGTGTGAAGGTCGTACGTTTTCGGACCTAGGTCTTGTTTGATGTGAGTAATCGACAATGTCTCTAGCATCCTCGGTCGGTGTTTGTAGCCGTGATCCTTGATAATGCATATGAAAAATCGTGTTCTGGAGTATCTTTTGAATGGTGAGTTCAAAAACTACGGTTGTTATTTGTATTCCTTAACAAATCTAGGAATACTGTTTTGGCTGACTGTCCTCTGGACTCCTCCTTTCACGCACAAATCTCAGATGATCCGACCCTCCTGCACTAAGACGCACCAGACCCGAATTTTGCTCTCGTTAGAGCTAATCAATGGTGCATATCCTCCGCCGCTCCCAGGTTTTTAACCCGGGCCTTTTACCTCGAAGGCGTATGTGTTACCACCACGTCCCCGTCAGGGCTGATCCGAATCACCAAGTTTAGTTTGTTCAGATGTCGTCTTCTATGACAGCCAGAAAAGCCCAACTGCTTCGAATGGAGACACTGTATCTGTCCCGGTAAATCCACGCGAAAGCCTCCCAACTGATCAGGTCTTCTCTATAGGGTGGTTCATTGAACCCACACTTAAACCTGCTTCGAAGTTAGCGCACATATCACGCAAATACTTGCAAGAAGCGTGTAGGATTGAGGACATTTTGTTGGCTGACAGTCCTTTGGACTCCACCTTTCACGCACAAAGGTGGAGTTCAAAGGACGGTTAGCAAACAAAGTATCATCAATTCCACACACTGCACGTAAGTAATTGTGTGATATAAATTTAGAAACTTCACACGGAAGACACGAAATTCTTGTAATTGATTATAATATAAAAAATTGATATGCTCATGCATACTACATCCCTGACAAAATAGAAGTCATTGAGAATTGGCGTGAACCTCGGTGGCTGAACTAGCCTATCTTGTAATGTTCTGCTCATTTCAAAGCGACAATATTCGACTGTGGCTGAAAATTGAGGTTTGGTAACTACGTGAAGTCCTCTGTGCGATACAATTCAATACCACATGACGGTGCAAGTTATCGTAAAATTAATTCAATGGAGTAGTGAAATGGGCTGGAATATAAAAAGACAAATGAGAGCAAAACTTTCGAGGAAACTAGAAGGACAGGGAGACCTGAAAGTGTGATTTATACAACTGAAGAATGACTATAGACTTCCGGTTAGTTGGGGGTTCAATACTACCTGCTTGGTTGCACAAAACAGCGGAGAACATTCTTATGATTCTCACTTATTTATCAGACACTGATTTCCCTAAAAGCTTAAATAAAATATCACTATCGTTTCGAAAAAGCCAAATCTCTACTTAGAAAGTTGGTCAAAATCGGTTACGAACATTATGCATGTGATTTCCTCAACAATTTGGAATGTGTTCCGTATGCCCGAGTGACTTTGTGTTACACAGTTCATTTAGAGCTTCTATAGACGAAACCTGAAGCAGTGAACTGTAGGTTAAAGGTTTCATTACCAGTTGGGATGACGTCGTCAGTATTCAAGTTGTTTGGTTCACACATCACTGACTCTATCAAAATTTTTCCTCCTTCATTCTGAAATTGTATTTTGATCCTTGTTTCTGTTGTTCCGTTATTCTTCAGTATAAAAATTAAGAAAACACAAGAGATTCAAGACTTTCTGGGACAATACTTTATCTTCAACTTTCACAACGGGCCTTTATCAAAGTTCCACAGGATTTTCTCTACATGTGTGGATCATTGTGCCTTTTCTCGAAATTTCGGGCATATTGCAAATAAAATAGTTCTTCCGAATTTCGTTTATTCTATAGAACAGATTGATCGTGGTTGCAATTTTCTCGTTTTATTAAAAGATAGCCGATCACAATCGTATGGCATATTTTTGGTGAGCCAGACAATTAGGGTCTATAAATTTTTGTAAATATTTGAGACTGCGTAGGCGTTTGCTACAACTTGTTTCCCCAAATCCCGTAGTCTTGAGTAAATAGGACCTTATCTATTTGTATCTTTAGTTTAAATGTGAGTTACGGCTTATTATTTAGCAGACGAATCTACTGACCTTTGAGACAGAAGTAATAGACAATGGAAAGTTTAACTGCGTTTTATTATTCAAAGGTCCAACGAGGCGAGTCAAAACCGAACCGATAACATCTCGTTTACTGGTCGGATGCTCCAATAGTTAAGCTATCGCGGTACGGACAGTCAGGTCTGAATAACGCAAGAGAACATCCAGTTATGAGCAAACCACTTTTCCAGTTATATACCATAACTGTTCTGGTTTTAATTAGCGAACTAGCCTTCAGTATTATGAACATTGTTCCTGGCCCATCTTAAAACGATAAAAGCTTTCAGTGACTTTATCTCATGAAGCTGAAAGTGTCAAAGAGATACTTTGACTAATGTATTTCAAAGTCCGTTGGATAGCATTCAGCAATGTGCTGTTTGTCCCATTGTGAATTAATCGACGAGGCTAGTCCAGTGATTAAGATCAGAACTATTAGCCGTTCCATTCCGACTCGAAGGACCTGGGCTTTTTAATGCGATAAATGCAAATGGATCTTCCACTACCTGAGATCCTGGCTCCTTGTGCCAATAAATGTATTCCGTGAAAAATCAATAGAGTTGGCAACAGAAATCACTCAATCGGAACTCACCCACTCGTTCAGGTGAAGTCGATTTCTTTCCATCAGAGAGCTCTTTATGTCCGTGTCCCAGTGTTTCATTTGTCTTGGCTGTTAAACCAGCTTTTATGTCGCTCGGGTCAGCCAGTGTTGACGAAACTGAGATGGTCCCGCTGCATGGCAGTACCGGTGCTGCTAACAAAACTGTCGGAGGTCTCAGGGCTATTCTGATGAGTGTTTCAAAGAAGTCGAAGAAGGTAAGCTAACAGGAGTCACCCAGATAAGTATGGCGTACACATACGTACCTCAGTATTCATGTTACATTCGTGTTCTGGACCAGCTATGGGGTTGGTAGCGCACAAATTGTGAATCACATCGGAGACTGTTAGATTTTCGTCAAGCAAACTGAAGTTCTAGGGAATCGGAATATGCGGCGGGATGGCAATGATATTAGAGCAGTAATGTCAAGTGAGTAAACACTTTCCAGTTGAAAATCAAACTCATGAAGAACACGTGGGTCATCTGGCACAGAATAAGGCATGAGGACTTCTTGTTGGATGGACTTCGACATGTGTTAGGATAAGTGTCAAATGGATGAGTAGTTTACTCCACTGTAGCATTACGCGGTAAGCAGCGCCAAATCTAGCATCAAAAGTCACGCGTTCCCTATGTGGTCCACTGTATTATTGAGTCTCATACAACTTTGGTTTCAGCTTTTGTTTCGTAGTCCTACCTCAACAATCCATAAAATAATAATACAAAATGGGCTGCAGGTGTCATAACTGATTTACATAAAGTTGATGTCGTATTCAGTAGATCTGTTCCCGAAAGCTGAGTTTTTTCGTGCTCTCTGTTGCAGTCGCACTGATAGCAAGCACGGGCACGAAGCACACATTGAACTTGGATTAGCAGTCAGTTTGTTTTCCCACATTATATGAATTCTTTTTCTTTAAACCTTTATTTTAAAAGTTCCGCCTTGCACCGTCCCCCTTAAGCTACATCACATTTCTGAAATTATCTTCCCTGAGGGCAACCTTTCTTTCCAACCTTTTTGAAAGAGTGGAAATAATTGGGAAAGTTCGCATAAGCTCTCGAAGTTTTATCTTGAAATTTTGATTTTTAAATACACTAGCACTGAAAATTTCCTCTAGCTGGTCCATCAGTCTCAATGGGAACCATTCGCACAATTAATGAGTCACTATTTGGAACTTAGGATTGTAACCTGCATGCCTAAACAGGTAGGCTATCCTTTCCGACTCTTAACAGCCTACTTTGCGTCATCATTGGATACCATGGCGCCAATTAGTCACTGACTGGACTTTGAAACTCACAGCTGGCCAGAGGCTCAGAAATCAGTCTACTGTGGAGGCTGACGGAGCGACGATATTGCATGTTGTATTATTTTATAAACAATTCCGGTCGATGCGGAAACCGGTTCTATATTTTATACAAAAATAATTGTTGAAGTGCCTACAACTGAAGCCTACTTTACTTGTTAACAAGAGTACGAACATTGACGCAGATTGGACCGGTTATTCAAACCCAACAGTATCATGAGTGGATAGCTATGAAAGGAATTTACAGCACTATTTTAAAAAGGTCATTGATTACCAAAGGATCATTTTGTAGATATTTCAAGACAAAATGAAGTGATGGCTTGCCAGTGGCTTCAGACTCGAAAAACAGTCCGTGAACTAGAGCCACTGCTGCTACGGACATGTTTCTAGAGCTAACTGAAATCGGTCCTTATCCCCGTCCACTTCAGAGCACCTTTCAGTCGATGGGGTCTTGGAAGCTGGAGAGCCACAAGAGGTTCTGAGTGAGAAATTACAGATAGACTATCCGTCGCGTGCACAACTATTGTTGGTGACTAAAGAGCTATGCTCCATATACCGTGCATGACCGGGTAGACCCTTTGTAGACAATATTCAATATGTATTACCAATATTTCATGCAACAAAAACAAAAACTTGAAGCTCAATAGCAGGTATCGCTTAGCTGCTCAGATGGTATCGCAAACGATCGTGATTTGCATTCATGTGTAGGGCTGCTTTCCAATTAGGTCTACAGCCCCTATAGCTTAAATAGATTCAGTAATCTTTAGGTCTGCCAAATCGAACTCAATAATTTATTTTATGGAAATTTAAATTATTTACGGCTTTTTGGAGCAGTTTCTCGCAGAATGTAGCAAATTTTAGTAGGAAAAATATTATAACATACCTTCATCATCAGCAAGAAATGACGCATCGTAATGACAGACGGTGAATCACCATGCTGAAAATAGATTCGCGAAAAATCAAATTGGAGTTTTCAGTTGAGCAGTCCCGTTAGTCGCTTGAAGCTTTTGATATAACCCAATATACAAATAAAGTCGGTGTCTTCTCCAAATTACTTATGCATATTGTTCATTGGGATGAGCTCGTTTACCTTAAGCCTCGGTTTTGGTAGGTGTACATTTGATTCTTACACCGGTATAAGAACAGAAAATAATCATATGGTGACCGCCCTAATTAGGTTTGGAAACTCAAAGTTCATTCTTTCTAGCCAGCCATTATTCTAAACGGGTGAAGGTGACTGAACATGTGTAAAGCACGCGTACTACTGAGCTCCCTCGAGTGGGCATTATTCTCTCAGGTAGCAGCTGATTATAAGATTGGTCGTGAATGTCAGAGAGTAACATGGTAAAAAGGTATGGAAGCAATAACCAATGAACTTTGTCTCGTATTACTTGTCAGGATTCCCGGTTTTCGTTGGAAGAATTGACCTACAGGATGGCTGGTGACGTTAGATGCTACTGTCTTTGGAGTATTGGTATTCGAAGTGTGTATTGGTTCGATTTACTTTCACTAATAATTCCATTTTGTTTGCTATTTTGTTTCTATTCTTTTCGAT
This sequence comes from Fasciola hepatica, assembly GCA_948099385.1. Classification (NCBI taxonomy): domain Eukaryota; kingdom Metazoa; phylum Platyhelminthes; class Trematoda; order Plagiorchiida; family Fasciolidae; genus Fasciola; species Fasciola hepatica. Next base: position 507,728 of record CANUEZ040000113.1, on the reverse strand, counting down.
CTCGAACCAACCTTGCTGAGAGGTAAGAACCAAAACCAGAGCAAAGGAATGCCAAGTTTACTACTGAAGGGACTGAACCCAACTGAACTTCCTTTAAGTTTCATAAGTGGCTATCGATAGGATGAATAGCATGCCTGAAAAATAGTTTACCCTATCAAACTTCAGTGGTGTTACAGAATCCATTAGCATGTAGTATGAAAGACGCATCCATCACTGAAAATGTACACTGACTCTCATAAAAAAGTGGATATCCGATACTCAAGGTAGTGCACCTTGAGTCTAATTCTAAGTTCGCACCCGGTAGATAAAAACGGTCCCCTTTGGCCCCGAAAGATTAAAACCAGAAGTGAAAGTTGTGCTTCCAAGAACCTTCAATTTAGTTAATAATTCGAAGTAAAATCTTCTCTGGACAACTAGGTGTATTGATACATCCATCGGAACGTTTCATTTAGATGTATTATAAAGTCAACTACCTCTAGATGACCCAGGGAATAAATGGTGATTGTGTCTGTCTTCAAGTGGTTAAGCCATCAAGCTTCTCCAGTGCATTTAGATGAACATCCACTTGTATGTTCAATGAGTTATGCAACGCATGTGCACCTGAGACAGTTCAGTTTATTGAACTTGTTTTTCACTTGCGCTGTTTTAAACACGTTCGGTTCAAGGCTTCTCTAAGCCATGGTATGATTCATCTGGCATAAACATACCATATAAATAGGAAACTGAAAGATATCTTTTCTTTCTGGAGACCAGTAAGCCGCTAATCATGTGCGCTCAGTTTCCTGTTGACTGAAGTGTGCTAGGCGGTAGTTTAATCGCGAATATCTTCAGAACCGTCTCAAAACAAAAATTGTGATGAACGCATTTATTTGAAGAACAAGGTGGGTTCGCAAATTCTTGGAATGAAAACGGCCTACTTCTGCATACCAACGATGATATAGTTAGCTTCTTGGTGGTCTAAATGCTTTTGAGTTGTCATTTCAGTTCACTTCGTCAATCGACTCTGGTACGATCAAGTTTGCCCAGGTCGAAAAACACGAAAGGATAACGGGTCATGCAAAACAAATGCTGCGGAGCTTACGTTGAAGAATTTCCAATTTTGAGAAACAATTTTGTAAGCATACTGTGATGGAGACGACGGGAAGGAGGAAATGGCCATTGTGAGTAAACACGTGTAGCTCAACCAAGCCGCCTACCATCCCATTGAAACCAAAACGTGCTGAAACTGGATCGTATGACCGAGAAAATGCTTCTATTCTAAATCCCCTTTATGTCATGAAATCGACTTTATGGATGTCTTTTAAATTAGGTATTATCATGCCCAAAAGAGATATTCAGGTACTTTTGTAGCTGTGCAATAGCGTGACTCTCCAGAAGTATGTAGAATACCAGTCTAAAACAGAACTTTGTGATAAAAGTGGTCTAACAGGAAAACTCTGACTGCCACTTTCAGTGATTCTTATTGGGCTATTTATACGCAGGAAGGTTGACATACATTTCTTTTCGAAAGCGTCTACTTTTATTGACCTGCAAAACATTGCGACAGTCTCGGTCAAGGACCTTTTCCAATCAAAATATGACGTAAGACAAGCTGAACTTGAACTTAGGATTTTGAGGTTGTCTAATTGTCAGGATTCAGTAAGTAGGGATCTAAACTTGACATCATTATCGGGCTTGAGATGGTCACTAGCCCTAAGTGAATAAAGAGAAATAATGTTTGGAAACTCCTTGCTCTCAACTTCCGTAAAATCACTCGTAATCCTTCTAGAAGTTTGGCTTCGATATAAAATCCCTGAAAGCAGAATTGGCAATATAGCTTCAGTCAAACTTCTCACCAGCTGGTACTACCCATACTATGGCTATATTTAAAAAATTTTATAGGAGGCAAACCTTCAACCACAAATGCTTCAGTATTTTAGCTATTCACAGTTGGTAAATGCCCACTTATCTAGACTCACATTTTTCCTTATTTCAGCTTGAAATCGGAACACGTTATAGACAGGCTCAATAAACAGCAGAACTTCCCGAGACTTCTGCCTGTTTTCGTACAATGGACTTGAAGTTTTGCACACATTTGGCAATAGAAACTGGGTGATGAGCCGAATCAGTGCCTCGCTCGGCTTGTTCTGACTGATGGTAGGAAAGGATGAGTTCAATTTTATTGCGAAAAGTCACAACCCTGGTCTTTCCTTGTAAATTTACATCAGATTCCTATCAGAAATTTTCAGAACAGAGAACAGAAGATATCGACAAGTGCAAATAGAAATGTCCAATACAATTGTACACCAACAGTCGGATAGATCAATACCATGGACACTAGTCATCGAGGAAACTCAGCCCTCAATTTTACTTTCAATAGCGAACGCTGACATGCTTATGCCTGGTACTGTGGTTTAGTTTCTTTACTTTTGTGAGGAAAATAAATCAAACAGCGCGAAGCTGAGAAATTGCACCCGATGATGAGTGGAATTCCACAAATTTCTCGGGGTCGGTTGTTTGATTCAGTGAATGATCTAAATGACCCAGTAAGACAACGACCCATTTAAATATTGATTCTGTGATCCAGTCGGAATTCTTTGTTGGTCTGAAGACAGCAGTGCTCAAGCAGCGACAGTTTTCTCATTGCTTCTATTCAAGACAGTCTTCTTAGCCCCAACGGAAAATTTGCTTGGGAGACTGAGGTAGTAATCAGAATGATAATCTCCAACCAATTTCTCTATTTGCTTCAGGTGAATTATTCTTACTTCAACAGTTTAAAACCTTTCAATCTAGTCAGCAAATATGTGCCCGTATCTTTCCCTTTCCATTGGTACTGAATCAGTCTTAAAATATGAGCTGTATGCAAGTTAGACCGATACGATGAACAACCCATTTTAGTGGGTTTGGAAATATTTGCATTTTCGTTCCATTTTGTAGAGTTATTTAAAATCAAAGTAATTTAGTCAGCAGACGGTAGGTAGCAGCCCCTGTGAGTTTGCTGTGTACTCAGGCCTGTCTATCTCGTAAGTAGCATATACTAGAACACGTGCTTGGCTAATTACAAAGGAGACATTTTTTCAAGAGCATCTCACGCCCCCTCATTGACAGCATACACGTATGTGCACAGATTAAAACAAATCAAATCCACAAGAAAATCTAAGCACAAGTAAGCGATCTCCCTAGCAAGCGGCTGATTGACCAATGGAGGGACAACAAGCACATACAGTTTTGATTCACTCAAGCCGCAAGAATTATTTTTCTTCAACATACCTTTTCTTAACGATGAAGAATCCATCTCCCAACCCGGCCAGATCTCTGTTCGTTCTGTTATGACCTTGAAATTAATTGATTGTTTCATGTTAATCAGACCATGTCACCGTTGACTTTGTTTTCTACCGGGGTTTTATTTGTCTGAACACGTAGCCAGAAGCGCTTAGAATATAAATTTTTGCTTGCAGTGAGGTCGTCCTAATTTTGGTGTGCCTGTAAATTTGATTACGGTGACAGCACTTTCCATTTTACATCCGTACACGTGAGTCTCTGTAAAGACACTGTAACTACTTGACCTCACTGTTTTCCCGTTTACCTCCACGAGAAGTCTGTTACGCAATCGTGTCAGCCATTTGTAGTGCGTACATATATTATCAGTCTAGCATTCCCACTCAGGTCTTCGTTAGCTCCACCTCAAAAAGCAACCTTTCTAAATTTGTGTCAGTAATGCGCAGTGTGACGATGATACAGTAAATACGGATCTTTTCTGTTTCACTAAACCACAACTACAAGAAGATTGCAGTAATTTGAATGATTATTCTTGGTAAACGCTATTAGTAATTAAAAATTAGTAATGAACTTACAACTTTTTTCCATGCACATATTCTCCAGTTACGTTCGATTTAACGAATAAACGACAGGCCAATATGACCAAGATGTTGACAAATGCTCCAAAAGAGATTAGCCTCTCGGGATTTTGCACACGGTCGAAATCCTCCGTACCAAACGATAGGTCTTTACAAACGAGGAATTGAGAGAGATAGATGGAGGAGAGTTTTATCATATTGTAGAAAACATTATTATTTAGGTAAAAAATGGAACAATAAGGATTATTACGAATGATTAGTATCCGTGTTGGTTTTTAATACTTTTCTTTATCTCGAACTCAGATTTTTGCTGTTGATTTTCATAATGACCACACAAATCGGGGTTCAATTTGGTATCAATTATTTTGGGATGAGTAAACAGCCAACTTTTCTCATGAGTGATAACCATTGTGAAAAATTGTTTATAAAAATCAAACTATACACATTTATTCAAAGCCAACAAAATTAAAACAGAAAAAGGTGCATAGCACGATGCTGGCACTTCGTGTACGCAGGGAAGTTTTAGTTTTTACTTTTGACCAGTTGATCAGAAAATTGGTTTGGAACATAACAGGAGAACTAGAGTATTAAAATATTATGCCAACATCCGTGTCAGTGCTAACTAGAACTTAAACACCTTCTTGAAATCAGTAAGTAGATTAATTCTTCTGTTAGCATTGAAAATGGTACCCTTCACAAAGAGTTCGCGTTATACTCCTGGAGTGTAACATTTACCCATCGAAGCTTGTAGAAGGACTCGTCATTCGATATGAACGACGAAGTCACAACTTTATGTTCGTGAAAGAGTCACACAGACTTTTCGTCTTACTCGTTAGGAACTATCGATTGTGCACAATAGTCTGGTCCAAACCAAGATTTCAACTTAGATCGCATGATAGTAGGTCACTCATCTTGTGCTTCAGCATAGCTGGATAGAACTTCAGCGGATTACTTCCTATCAACAACACTATCTGCCGCACCAAACTGTCAGTAGCTGTGAGCATCAACTACACATTTATTACGTAACTATTGACACTAATCAGAATACTGAAAAACAAGTTTTATCGTCTTTTAAATTAAATGGCAGGAACACTATGTTTTGTACAATTCGTATCACGCCGTGTTGCAGCAGAGACTGGTTTAAAAGAGAAAAGAGATGAATATATAGTCGATTGCCTCCACTGACCAAAAACCATAAGTATGAAAAGTGGTTAACCACAAAGCAACCCGCGAGAGCAGGGTTTAGAAGAACTCCTGCGAGAAGAGATATGACCCGGAATAAGAGTTTTACATGAAGACTTTGATCAAGACTAGGAGGCCGTCTATAAAGCTATGGTTCACAGAAGCATGAGCCAAACTTCCGAGGTTGATGTCTTATATTTCTTGTCTTTGTTGGTTGGTTGGCTTGATAAATACAGATGTCTCCCTAGCACTACATTTCTCTAGGCTTTTTCTGTCTAGTTGAATAACTTGAACCAGTGTTTATTATTCTGTGAAAACTTTTAAAGTCGTCGCCGTATATTTTAGGTGGATAGCACTGAATGCATGATAAATTTCAAAAATCGTCGTTGCGCTGAACGCTGCAAGTTTGACTGGAGAACGCTGATTAGGAAGTCGAACCGAGAGGGTTCTTGATAAACAAATCCATTGCACTCTTGAACAGAAGAAAAATGCTCCTTGAAATGTTACCCGCAATAGCCGGAACGTGGGCTAATTATTGACTCTATCAATAACCCTGTGCCACTGGGATTTAAACGTTGACGTACAACTAATCACTTGATGTACATTTTCATGCACTCAAAAAAAGACTCGCCTGATTAAATCTTATTTAGAAATCCAAGTTTTGGTGTGTATAAAGCACTGACTCGACACTGAAAGGTAGATCTCTCCATCTAGAAAATCATGGGAACTTACGCAATGAGACGTGTTAGCCATGCAAAGGTTTTCCCCGTGATCCCTATTACGAAGCTTATGAAGTTATTCAGTAGAGCTTTGCGATTATTCGCCATGCTATTTCTCACAATAGAGAATGCGGTGGAAAAACTCTTTCCTGCTGTGGAAAGAAAATTGAGTACTCTGACTCAAAGGAAGTTGTGTGGCAAAATATTTGTGCGCGAAAGTTTTTGGATCCCGGATTTGTTGATGATTGAACGCCTGCACACCGAACATTGGCCACCTATACACTTCGTACATAACGATTTTATCGCTGTTACCAAAGAGTAGTATATATCCATGGAGTCTGAAACGGGATTCAAAATCAAGATACATGGACTTGAATTATACGGTATTCGTTATACTATACTTGACTCATCCGGTTTGGTTCTAAGCCGCTTTTTACGCTTCAGCTTAAGATGAAATAACGTCCATACTCCACATGTTCAGTTCCCAGTTGGGACTTGGTGGGCATGCGTCTGTGATGAATTTTGACAAAAATGTAGCAGTCAAAGAGTACTTCTGGTGGTTGGGTTGAGCGTTGACGATGCAAGGCAAACAGTTTTATGAGAAATGTAAGTGTTGTTGCTGAAATTTGTATAGATACTCACTGTACGCACAGCAGAGCATGGAGTAGTCTCAACGAATTCGTCATATATATGTACGGTTCTTACTTAAAATCGCCTCACCTAGGCGAGGAAAAGAGATTATTTTCTGTCAAAAATTCTCGTTTTATTAGCTTAAAAGACTATATGGGGAGTTGATCCATCTACCCAGTCGTTGCAAAAATACTTACTAATCCGACTTGCGCCGGCAGCGGAATTTTGGTTTCCGTTTATTCAACCAATGACCTCGCAATTCTGAGCTCTCGTTTAGGTCAATAGCTTCCAACATCGTCGAGTAAGGGGCGAAAAAACGGAGGCTTAGAGATAAAGATCGAAAAAAGAGAAGATATCACGCGGAAATCAAGAGGAGGAAGAGAGAGTCCAAATGGAACTACGCAACTGGCCGCGACACCCAGCCATATCACTTAGTGTCTGCAACCACTAGGTAGGTGGATCACGCTCTAATTGGCCAAATACACTAGTCAACGCCTTCATACCTTTCTGTCATGTCATGGACTTACCACCTCCACCTACCTTCCAACCTGTAGGTCAAGCAACGTACTAAGTTTCGTTTGTGCTGCATGAGAACAAAGCTTTTGAAATGAGTGTATTGCCCTACCCACGTTGGTTTATGATAAATACTGCGTTCCAATGACCCGTTTGCTGTTCTTCGCAACAGGACGTCAAGGAATGGAATTAGATCGTCCTGTTCCGTTTCTAGCGTAAATCGTAAGTTCGGATGTGATGCATCGAACTTTTGTAGTAGTCCTTGTGAGTTATAGTTGGAGGGAAGTAGACAGAAAATGATATCTACATACCTCTCATAGATAGGTAAACTGGTGATGACTCATTGTATGATTTTTGATCTTTGACATGAATATATCCGCAAGCAAAGGACCAAGTGGGGATCCCATTGTAATGCTATCTTTCTGCCTACAGATGTTTCGTTCGAACTGAAACTGTACATTTGTGGTGCACAATTTCAGGAGCTCCCTGCATATATCGACTGGTATACTTACGCTGATGTCTTCTGTTGATAAGTATTCACAAATATAGTCTACGGTTTCAGCCAGAGGCACATTTTTGAATAACGAGGATATGTCGAGGGAAAGCATTTTCTGTGATTTGGCATTCACGTCCCTGATCACGACGACGAGTTGGAAAGTGTCTCGAAGGCTATGTGGTGATAGTTTCGTTCTTATCGGTTCCAAGGGTTCTGTAAGCCATCGTTCTATGATGTGGTATGGTAAATCCGACATGTCAAGTATAGGTCGAATGAGGATACCTGTTTTGTGGGTTTTCTGTAGATAGTAGAGTCTTGGGATTGTTGATCCAAACGATCTTATTCGCTCAGATGTAGTCGCGTCTATCACATTTTTCTGCTTGCCAGTTCAGACGATCACAGATTATTTGGAGAAGGTTAACCCCGGCAAAGGCACCGTCCGTTGGATACAAACATTTCTAAGACCGCCCTATTGCTAAATACCAAAGAGATATGGTTCGTTTGGGTTCGGTTCAGTCTATTCAGCCATTGACATCGCAATTCTGTGCTCTGGCTTCGGTTGCCGCCTCCCGGCATCCACCAGAAAAGGGCAAAATGAAAAGAACCATAGTCTGAGAGGGAGACTTGAACAAAGTAGTAAGCGGAAATCAAAAAGAAAATAAATGAGATCGACCATGACAGTTAGCTATGTGACTTGAAGTCTCCAGCCATCTCATAGGCGGGCCGCGTGAATCCCAACCTAGAAGTCTAACACGCTCTAATTGGCCCAATCCACTAGTCAACGCCTTCATACCTTTCTGTCATGTCATGGACTTACCACCTCGACCTACCTTCCAACCATTACCTGCCTCGGAAAAGAGCATAAACCTAGAAAGCATATCAGCATATCCCAGCCACCTTAACTTGTTTTGATTCAGTACTTGATCTGCTGACTGACCTCTAATCCCAAACACCCTAAGTCTAACCTCAGCATTGCTGATACAGTGTTCCCATCATATTAGGGCAGTGCTACGGAGACATCGATGTTCGAACACCTACAGTCTTCGCCCATCTTCTGCCCTTAACGGTCACATGTCTGAATAGATCTAACCGTCACAATGTACACTCGGCCCTTAACAGACCTTCGGATGTCAAGACGGCGACAAATATGGCTGAATTTGACAGAAGCCAAACGCGCCTTCTGCATACGCGATGACACTCCATCCGACATCTATCCACCTGGTGAGATCTAACTACCCAGATAACAAAATTTGCCCACTTCAGTTGGTGTTTCCTCTGCCAAGAAGAGGTTTGGTGTTGAGCCAACTCAGTCCTACAGCAGCATTTTACACTTTGAAGGTGCGAAACGCATCCCAAATATTGCTATAATGCTGTTTAGGTTATCTAGACAAGCTTGGAACTTACCTAGATCTGCATTCAGGGGAACAATATCGTCCGCGTATTCCAAGTCACACAGTTTACTGCTTGCGCGAAAATCGACGCCGCTATTCTCACACGAGGATAGGGCTTTCTGAAGAATCGATTTAATTACAAAGTTGGAGGGGGAGGGCGGAAGAGGGCAACACTGACGAACACCACTTTCCGCGGTGATTTCAACGGAAAACCATACTTTCTAGTGTACCGGCGTTGAGAATAAACACCACTCAAAAGGATTTATCTATCATTCTGAATCGATCCACGCTATCGATCATCCGTCCTATCGGCCTAGAGTCGGGTACTACCCTTACAGTTTCCAGGGCCTTCTCAATAGTGAATGGACATTTACACAACGTGAAAAACTATCTTATGTCAATCAGGTTTAGTAAAAAAACAGCCTCTCTTCAGCTTTTTCTATCTATCTCTGAAGTCGCAGGAAGTCACGCACTTCTGCTTACCAATCATCTGGTCAATTTGGGCCAAGCCAGTCAGCGTGTGCAATCGGCAATCCTTAATCATCTGACAGAATTGCAAATGTCGCATAATAACCGTGTTATCTGGCAAATGTTCAATTCCTAGACGTCCATAGAACTGATAAACGCATCGCAATGCTGCCAGGTGTTCTGTGATATGGTTTTGCATCTGTGGAAAATGGTAATGAAATTTACGTAAAATTTAGAAAATACCTTTTTACAAAAAGGTTTGAAAATCGAAGTCGCCAGCTTATTAGTCACGAATTTTTCATCCCTAATCATAGATATCTTCGCTCAGTAATAAGTGACGACAAATTTACTACCAATGGTAATTTTAACTTCAATTGTTACGTATGCAACAATAATGCAACACTCCCGGAGGTTTAACTTGATTATTGAGAAGAGAAGAAGCTGACGACTGCGGGATTTGATCTTGGAACTGCTAAATCTAGGACTTGTCATGGTGATGATCGTTCGTTGATTGGCTTCATATCCGTTTATTCGCAAATGCCCTACTAATTCATTTCAAGCAATCGTCTTAAGAATCCGTAACAGAATATTTGTATTACTACGTGTGATACTTACCGTCTCTCTCTCTCTCTCTCTCTGAGTGGCAGGATTCTCCGAGTTGATAGTCCAGATGTGAACTTGTAAACAGGCCAACATCAGGAAATAGACAACAGGTAGTTAAACTACCACAGGAAAAGATCTGTATCAAATTTAGCTCGCAACATGTCTTCCGATTGTCCCATATAAAATGCCCTAGTTTTTCAGTCTTTGATACTATTTTCAGCCCTAGTATCTTATTATTTATCACTCAGAATAGGGGTAGAACATCCTTTGATTTTGGTTTCTCTGAAAGAAAACTTCAAAATTTTACTGCACATCTGTGCAATAATACGCCATTATTGAAAGTCACTGGCAGGAGTCAAATAGTTTTCACGGACTCATAGTACGGACGGAGGCCCAACTCCCAACCTTGCATTAAACAACACCACAAATACGCAGACCAACACTCGAACACACTGTGACTAACACCCAGTTGCTCTTAGCTATCATTCCTATTTCTTTCGGTTGCAAAACCGGTCTTGAAAAAGTTACTCGTGGTGACGGAAAAGTCGACAACCTACCAAAAATTTCGACTACGTTGTGTTATTAAACAACAAAATTTTATCTACATTTTTTCAAGTTAGAAAATTTAAGCACACTTGTCATGTGCAGACTTACCAGTCGCAGTTCGGATTCATGGAAGTACTCTGCTGGGATGTGCTGTCGTAGATAATGCTCCAGGAGATTGGTATCCGAAGTGTTGTTCAGCGGTGTATGATTTTGGCCACCTGTGTTTGACTCATCTAAATTTCCTGTTAGGAAAAATACGCTTGTTTATGATGGATGTACTTCAATATCCAAAATTGTGAACTTGGTTGGATTCTATGTTTGTCTTTAGGCAGCATAGAATCTACGGGGTCCAATAGGATTCAAATAACGCTTGTGTCTAACATATCCCAATGTTATTGCTTGGACTGCCGGATCAAGTTTCTATCAGTAGTTCGCTGTGATCAACATTGTTATTATCGCCTTTATCACCAAGAAACTGCAAGAGATGGTAAAAGGTGCCGAGCTGAAAAAGAGTAAGTTCCTTGCCTGCTACTGATCCCAATAAATAATGTCTTTAACCAAAGGTGGTGGGAGTCCCTTTTTTTAATCAACGACAGAAATATTCCTCAAGTAAATTGGACAACAGCGCGAGCCTTATTGATCTAGTTATGGAGACAACGACAAAAGGTTTAGTAGGTTTGAATTCTTCTGACTGTTTTCCTTGTTTCTAACCAATTGGTGTTCATAACTTTTGAATTTTAAGTATGATCGTGAGGATCTCTTACCTCGACTACTCTGTGTACTAGATGGTGGTCGATTTTTAACTTTCTAATCCGCGCACGGTCTCACAGTTAAAGTCGCTAAATCGCACAGCATTGTTACGAAAACTAAATCGGATAGTTTTGTAATTTTTCACCTTTTTGGCTCAAAACTGGCTCTAGTGTGACTTACGAAACGCTAGAAAAACCTTATGCTTATTATATGAGGTGAATATGGATCTCTCGTGGAACTCAACTGCTGTCTTGACTATCCCTAACTAGCTAAGTCCAACAGATCTTGTCAAAAACTATTTGTGGTGGTTCTGTGATTAATTCAGCTTTAGAATTTTAGCCGAAGACAAAGTTCATTTAATCTGACACGTGATCGATAACACAAAGTTAATTTTCACACAACCAACTTTATGTGAACACAGTTTATTCCACTTCAGATGGTGAATACATGATATGCCCACAAGTTCGATCGAACTCTGTCGCCTTACGTCATTCAATTAAATTATGACGACTACTCATGAGACTGCGATCTGAATGCTGCTTGCCTGTGCGCTTCGCTGTATTTGCGTTGCCTATAAAAACGCCTTAGTTTGCATGTTTATTGAACAGTATATTTCTGTGCCAGTTGGTGTGATTTCTAATTTTATTTTGGGCACTTCGATCACCACACTATTCAGTAGATTACGTGCTTAAAATTCTCAGTCCCACACGTGTCACACCCATAGCAATGGCCTCCTGTTTAGCCAGGCCATTGTGTTGTGAGCAGCTTTTACGGCGATTTCTTTGGCAGCTGCCCATTGTCAGCAAACAAAAGCGCACCTAAATTAGAAGCCTTCTCACTGGTCACCTTGATCCATGGTAGAATAGGGATGTTCGGTAAAGTAACTAACAGGATTAGTGTACAAGATAATATCTCACAGATTTATCACTAACAGAAATTTACAACGAATCAGCCATGAGTGAACTACCCTGCAGCAATTATGAAATCCACTAACCTTCATGTAAAGAAACAAGATATGCTGGAGACTTACAAAGGTGAACGATTTGTTATGAAACTGTTTCGACTTATTGACCCATGTGCAGAAATCTTGTTAACATTACCCGCTTTCCTTGCGTGTACCAGTTTGCCTCATTCACGAATCTCTCTGAAGCACAGTGGTCCCAACTGTGAAACTGGAAAGTATATTCACAAGTGTCCATTCAGAGAAGTCCTATCAGAGATCACCGTTATTTCGTTCAATAGGGACTGATAATCATTCACGCTTATATTAGTGAATTGACCTATTAGTTGAAAAGTGGCACATCAATAAAACAAATAACCCGTTTCGCTTCTGTAAACCTGGAAACTGTAAGGGTAGTACCCGACTCTAGGCCGATAGGACGGATGATCGATAGCGTGGATCGATTCAGAATGATAGATAAATCCTTTTGAGTGGTGTTTATTCTCAACGCCGGTACACTAGAAAGTATGGTTTTCCGTTGAAATCACCGCGGAAAGTGGTGTTCGTCAGTGTTGCCCTCTTCCGCCCTCCCCCTCCAACTTTGTAATTAAATCGATTCTTCAGAAAGCCCTATCCTCGTGTGAGAATAGCGGCGTCGATTTTCGCGCAAGCAGTAAACTGTGTGACTTGGAATACGCGGACGATATTGTTCCCCTGAATGCAGATCTAGGTAAGTTCCAAGCTTGTCTAGATAACCTAAACAGCATTATAGCAATATTTGGGATGCGTTTCGCACCTTCAAAGTGTAAAATGCTGCTGTAGGACTGAGTTGGCTCAACACCAAACCTCTTCTTGGCAGAGGAAACACCAACTGAAGTGGGCAAATTTTGTTATCTGGGTAGTTAGATCTCACCAGGTGGATAGATGTCGGATGGAGTGTCATCGCGTATGCAGAAGGCGCGTTTGGCTTCTGTCAAATTCAGCCATATTTGTCGCCGTCTTGACATCCGAAGGTCTGTTAAGGGCCGAGTGTACATTGTGACGGTTAGATCTATTCAGACATGTGACCGTTAAGGGCAGAAGATGGGCGAAGACTGTAGGTGTTCGAACATCGATGTCTCCGTAGCAGTGTATCAGCAATGCTGAGGTTAGACTTAGGGTGTTTGGGATTAGAGGTCAGTCAGCAGATCAAGTACTGAATCAAAACAAGTTAAGGTGGCTGGGATATGCTGATATGCTTTCTAGGTTTATGCTCTTTTCCGAGGCAGGTAATGGTTGGAAGGTAGGTCGAGGTGGTAAGTCCATGACATGACAGAAAGGTATGAAGGCGTTGACTAGTGGATTGGGCCAATTAGAGCGTGTTAGACTTCTAGGTTGGGATTCACGCGGCCCGCCTATGAGATGGCTGGAGACTTCAAGTCACATAGCTAACTGTCATGGTCGATCTCATTTATTTTCTTTTTGATTTCCGCTTACTACTTTGTTCAAGTCTCCCTCTCAGACTATGGTTCTTTTCATTTTGCCCTTTTCTGGTGGATGCCGGGAGGCGGCAACCGAAGCCAGAGCACAGAATTGCGATGTCAATGGCTGAATAGACTGAACCGAACCCAAACGAACCATATCTCTTTGGTATTTAGCAATAGGGCGGTCTTAGAAATGTTTGTATCCAACGGACGGTGCCTTTGCCGGGGTTAACCTTCTCCAAATAATCTGTGATCGTCTGAACTGGCAAGCAGAAAAATGTGATAGACGCGACTACATCTGAGCGAATAAGATCGTTTGGATCAACAATCCCAAGACTCTACTATCTACAGAAAACCCACAAAACAGGTATCCTCATTCGACCTATACTTGACATGTCGGATTTACCATACCACATCATAGAACGATGGCTTACAGAACCCTTGGAACCGATAAGAACGAAACTATCACCACATAGCCTTCGAGACACTTTCCAACTCGTCGTCGTGATCAGGGACGTGAATGCCAAATCACAGAAAATGCTTTCCCTCGACATATCCTCGTTATTCAAAAATGTGCCTCTGGCTGAAACCGTAGACTATATTTGTGAATACTTATCAACAGAAGACATCAGCGTAAGTATACCAGTCGATATATGCAGGGAGCTCCTGAAATTGTGCACCACAAATGTACAGTTTCAGTTCGAACGAAACATCTGTAGGCAGAAAGATAGCATTACAATGGGATCCCCACTTGGTCCTTTGCTTGCGGATATATTCATGTCAAAGATCAAAAATCATACAATGAGCCATCACCAGTTTACCTATCTATGAGAGGTATGTAGATATCATTTTCTGTCTACTTCCCTCCAACTATAACTCACAAGGACTACTACAAAAGTTCGATGCATCACATCCGAACTTACGATTTACGCTAGAAACGGAACAGGACGATCTAATTCCATTCCTTGACGTCCTGTTGCGAAGAACAGCAAACGGGTCATTGGAACGCAGTATTTATCATAAACCAACGTGGGTAGGGCAATACACTCATTTCAAAAGCTTTGTTCCCATGCAGCACAAACGAAACTTAGTACGTTGCTTGACCTACAGAGCGCGAAGTACACTCCAAGGGCAAACTCACGAAAGATTTGAAATCTATCAGCAACTCACTCAGAGAAAATGGATACCCAGATAGCTTTCTCAAACAACACATGAACGCGTATCCTAGGCCAAGATACCCTAGCGTCACAAAAAAGTTCGTATTAGCTCGGACAGAAATCAAATTAGATAGGGCTGCAGAAAAACTAAACCCATGTTTATCTAATGACAAACACGTTTGAACTATAGGATATCCTGGAGCGAATATCCGTGAGTTCCCAAAAAATGTTTTCCGTTGATGTTCATTCGCTTTTCACCAGCGTACCCCTAAGAGAAACGGTAGTGTATTTGTGCGACAAAGTAACAACACTCGAACCCACGTTACTGATTCCTGTTACATACATCCGGGACCTCATTCTCTTATGTACAGAAAATATACGTTTTTATTTTGAAGGATAGTCATACAGACAGATTGATGGTGTGGCAATGGGTAGCCCTCTTGGACCCACATTTGCAGATATCTTTTTGGGAATGACTGAGAAAAATGTACATCAGAATATCATCCATTGTACCCTGTACAGGCGTTATTTCAATGATATTTTGATTTTTACTGAGGAAGAACGGTTTACTAAGTTCTTCAGCCTAATGAACACAATACATCCCAGCCTATCCGTCACAGGTGAAACAGAGTGATAGCAGTCTAGCTTTTTTGGATATCATGATAACAAAACGTGCAGATGGGACAATTCAGAAAACTATCCATCGTAAAGCAACATGGAGTGGACAATACATTCAGTTCTCCAGTTTCCCTCCAGTTGCCTACAAAAGGGGCTTGGTCAAAACCCTGTTCCACAGAGCGCGTAAATTCTGCAGTGTAGACCAATTGCAAAAGGAAGAAGAATTCTTAACCCAAACTCTTTGTGCCAATGGATACCCTGGTAAGTTCATTGAGATCCACAAAAGAGAAAGGCCGAAGACCGTACAAGTGGACACGGTCCAGAAAAAACGAGTTAGTCTAGCGTTACCATTTAAAGGGGATCATCTGTTCAATCGGACCAGCCAAAATCTAGTGTGCGCTAAAACGCACCTACTTCGCGGCTGAATTGCAGATTTCGCAAACCACCAAACGACTTAACCTCCGAGCCCATTCAAACAGTGTCACGAACCTGAATGCCTCTCACGTCATTTATCAGTTCACCTGCAGCTGCGGTGATACCTACATAGGCAGAACGGGTCGGTGCCTCGGTCAAAGAATGGGAGAGCACGTACCGAAGTGGTTAGTGTAGTGGATGAGTCATCCTCCACCCGGACAACAGACGACGACGAGAAACCCGGCTTCGTCGATCGCGAAACACCTTGTGACCTTTCGTCATCGGATTAATCCGAGTCAAGCGGTCCGAGTGATTGCATGGAAACGGAACCCAAAGCTTCTAGATCTTTGTGAGGGTGTGTTGATAAGTAGACTTAGGCCTCCACTGTGTGCGCAGAAACTTTTGACCCACAATGTGCGCCTGCCGTGGCGGTAACCAATCAGGTTTACCGAATCGTTTCCTAATATCCCTTGACACTATCTATTGCATGGTTTTGCTCTGTGCCCCATTCGAACACGAATTCGTATGTTTTACGTACGCGATTGGGAAGATTAAAAGAAATGCTTGCATCTCGCAATTTATGTTTCCTGTCTGTTTCGATGAAAGTTCTACTCAGTCAAGCTGCAAATCTCGTTCAACACTAAGCCATGCTTACCTACTCTTGCTCCTGTGGAGTGAGATACGTCGGAAGAACAATCAGGCGTTTGCCCGATGGAGTCCAAGAACATTGTCCTACGTGGTTAACCAGAGGGGTCAATAAGACGGTGACCAGCGCAATAATGGCCCGTGCCATCGATACGGGTCACACTAAAGCGAGATGGGCCATTTGCCGTTATCTACCGCGTGTGTCTGCAAACCGCTCTAAAGGGGTCAGACAACGAATCCTCTTTACGGCTCAGACGATTTCAATCAGGTTACATTGGCCAATCCTGTGCTCACAAAACTATTTGCCAACACTATACAGCTCCCGTGGCCGAAGGTTAACGTGATGGTGGGACAGACACACACGATTGGTGAACCTGGTGGTTAATGCGCCCATACAAATGCAACGGAAACGGATTTGACATTCATTTTTATGCATTTACGTTAATACTCTGGATCACATTTTCGAATAACACTAAAACTTTGCATGTGTACTGTCCTGGCCTGAGGCGATGTACCGAAAAGACAGTTCTGTGTTCGCCACGTTACGTTTTCTAAATTCAGACTGGGGATATTTCACGAACTAAAACTTTAGATACCTAATAGCAGTGGACATATTATAGGCTTCCATAATAGCAAAACCATAGGCCCTTCGGAGATTTTATTTTTATAACAGCTCCTTAGCAGCCTTTGTTTAGTTGTTCTGTTGAACTTATCTTCAGTGTTGAAGAAATAAATTAGTACACTTCCCCTAAGTTGGCACTATGAGAGGAGCAAAATGCACGCAATGGAACACCATTAGTCTCGTAACTGAGTTGATGGGCTGTGTCTATAAGGCTGAAGTAAATTACTGTGAATAAGGTGCGCCTGTAAGTTAATAACCGGAAAATAAAGAAATTCGAAAGTTATTTTTGTTTGTACGTGAACAGCAACCCCATTTTTGTATTTTCGGTTCATATTCTTTGATGTTTTGGGTTCTGTGGTGTAAAACGAATGACGAATCTCCCCAATTTTTCTCATTATTTTGGTTACAGAGACGAAACCAAGCAAAAGTATTGGAACCCCTACTCCGGTTTACCATCCCAATGAAAATCCCTCAGAACCAGACGGACCATCAGGCCTTGTAACAAGCTGATTAGTTCGGTCTGTGGATTTGACGACTCACCAATCCGTGAGAAGCGGAATCACGTGAATTATGTGCACCAGTGTGCGTAATGCACCCTAGTATTCTTGTCGCTCCCGGTGACCTTCATTCACTTTGGCTGCACGTACATAACTCACAGAACTCACACCGAATTCAGCCTGCACAATGCCACACGGAAGTAAACTGACAGATTCCGAGAAGCGTGAATTATCTGAGTTCTGTCGAATGGTACTCATTTCGCATGAAATCACCAGGCAGTGTAAGAGGCCCAGAAACCTTGTTCGACGATAAATGGAATGCAACGAGCGATGCGCGCCTAAAAGCAAATGGATCATCCCAAAAACTAACGAAATCGGACAAACGCAGATTAGTTGGTCTAGCCTCCAGTAACACATGCTTCATGTCGATGTTGAATATTTCGGTAGGAGTTACGGTTTCGGAACAAACGTTACAAAGAAAGCTGTGGGTTGTGTTACGGATGAAATACAAAAAAAATGGAAAATATATATTGCTCTCTTTCTGTTGCATGAACACTCGTCGTGTGATGAAATACAAGTAGCACGGTTAAATAATTGGTAAAATGTCTACTTCACTGACAAATATGTGTTAGTTTGGATAAACCGGAAGCTTGGAATTATTACTAGCATGATATCTGAAAGGAAGAAAGTTTTTCGGTTGAAGAAACAACACAAAGAGCTCAGTGATGATTTAGAACCTTCTCAGTCGACGGCCAACGTAAGCTAGTTAGACTGGAGGGCGTGCGTGATTCTTCTGCATATATCTATACTTTGTGATTGTTTTACTCCCACTGTTAACCAGCACAATACAGGATGACGTCAACATGATAATGTTTCTGTCTACTGCTCACATACTACAAAATATCGGCCGTTGTTCCATGGGACCAAGTTCATGCGGTGTTCTATCTGCAGCTCAGATCAAAGCCCGATTCAGAACCTGTATGACACATTTGCTGGTCACGTATACATGGATTCCATGGTTTGCTAGTAGAAGAGTGAATTGGTAACCACCCTTAAGCAAAAATAAGTGAATACTGACTGAGGGACAATCATATATCGTGCAAGAAGCACGCCGAGAAGATGCATCGAGTTTCTTAAACAAATTGGTGGTCGCACACGATTTCATATAGTAGGTATTGTAGCCCAGCTGTGAGTGGTTCTATATTTTTTTCGCATATTGTAGTTTAATTAGCTCATGATGTTATTTTGCTGCCTAATCTTACGATCTGTATCGCAATGGGCATTTGGTTGTCCTGATTGGATATAGTTCTGTTGGAGAATAAAGGAGCGGAAATCTACAGAAATATGCGGTCCTATACTTTTGTGTCGCAGCATATATATTTACATATACATAATATATATTCGATCACTAGGATCCAATTTGAATTTTCAGGAATGTGAATGGATACTCTTCATTAAAGAGTCCACAAATGAATCACAACTGTGACTCTTGTTATTTATTTGTGTCTAGGTCACTGCCAGCCAAAAGACTAAGAGGCTGTATGTGCAGATGTCTTTAACCAACGATAATCCTCATCCCTTCGACCTCAACCAGGAGGTTGTGAAGCATCAACTTAAGCCTGTTCTGTTGCTAGCTTCTCCGTATCCCTAATCCAAATTGTGGTAGCTTCTTCCAGTTTTGTGCAGCAAGTGCGGATGGACCACAGAAAGGAAGATGGTGGAAAGACACTTGCAAAAGCAATGACTTCCACTATGGCAAATTTACTAAAACCTTTGAAGATGCTAAACAGAGTCATTTTCCTTAAAACAAATTGCAGTACGCACTGTGATAAACTTTACACGCTCCGCAGTTTAGGTAACACAATACCACTTCGAGCATGTCTATTGGTTTTTTGATATTATTGTAGTAGACCGATGTTATTTTTGAGAGGTCAGAAAGGAACACAGCTTATCTTAAAAGACAAGATTATCCACCTTTTGTGCCATGAAGTGGATTCTAAGGATTGACCACCAACATTATCAACCAAAGGTTAACGCGAAGTTATTGTGGTCGGAATGATCAGCTCGAGTGAACAAGAAATAATCCAGTCAATACATTTACAGACCAGCTGCAAACTGTGTTGTAAGCGCAAATGACCATGTAGAAGCTAATAAACACCAGAAACAGGGTAGCTTGTTTGTTCTAGGAACTGGAATGAGGACATCTTAGCTCCATCATCAAAAGGTTCAGTCGATCGTTAAATGCAAACAGACTTTTAAGAAATGCGATCTTAGCTGTTTCCGTAGATAAACAATCCAAACTATCGGTTAGGCTGAGAATTAACAGCGATAACTGAACCGAGCCGCTAGAAGTAGAACCTACCCCTTATCAACGGGAGCCGTGTGTCCGAACGCTCTAATATCTCTGACGCCAGATTACGCGTAGCATCATCCATCCCAGGTCCGAACCACAGTCGATCGTTGTGAAACATGCGCTCAAAAACCCTACCGTCCTTGAGAATCAATGTGCCCTGGAATGAAATCGGTTTAGTCTGATCAGATGACAAGTAAAAAACACACCTGCAAGGTTGTTCATTTTTAAGCAACCTAACTTCCGTAAGTTTTATGAGCAAAAAGGCCAAAATATCAAACAGTATCACACGTTAAACTAACTATCCGTGTTGAATTAGTTGAAAAACTACAAAGAATAACATGCGGAAACAAATTCCATTCACAGATAGGCCTGGAAGGAAAAAACAACGGAACAAGGGGGAAGTATTCGAGGAAAACGCTAATCATGTCATAGACGACAATTGTCAAATATTTCTGAAAAATCCTTTAACCTTAATTTGTTGAATCTGCGTGAAACCAACTTATAAACTCATGGATAGAAATTGTGGTACAGGACAATAACAGTTCTGTAGACTTTTAAAAGTTTTTATCCATTCAAAGATCCAAAAGAACGAATTTTACGTGGGGCCTTTTTGTCGCACTCCAACGAAATTCCTAAAAGAACCACATTACTGCACTTAGGAATCCCAAAGGCATACTCGGAAAACTTCTGAGAACAATGTCGTTTTCAGTAACTCATTACCACTTCAGCAGATGAAAATAGAAAGTGAAGCTTTGAAATATAAAACTACACTGGCAGAAACTGCTTATCTGTTGCGCGCAGTTCCATCAAAGATGTGAAGAAATTTGCTTTACTCACGGAAATTCACTAATCTTTGTGCAACGTAGATTCAACAGACCTCTTAGACCAGTGGGCCGAATACCAACGGAAAGTCTGGGCAGACGGGTCGACTGAGTAAAAGGTATGCAACCTATTTGTGGCCAGCTATATGAGAACATAAAGATTAATCGGGGCCCAACAGTCACCGAAGCTTAAGATAACATAGCACCGGTTGAAACGGTGGCTAGATTTTGAACAGGTGAATTTTGGCAGTCAGAAATATTGAATTTAATTCGCCTCGCTTAATTCATTACCTTCCGGCTCAGTTCAGATAGCAGAATTGGGAAAAAGGTGTACTTTATTGTCTGTTCCGTCTGTAATCTACAGCCTGCCCGAGCAGACACTGTGCTCTCAGAAAACCAAGGTTGAACATTGGTAATTCATTCAGAAGATCAATGCAACGTGGATGGATTCAGTTGTCTGTCCATTAACTGAATGATAACTTGCCATCTAACCCATATGATTGATAAACCCTTTAACCTACCCAGTTCAAGCATCATTGCTAAGTTTTCAGTGCTTATACACCGAGAATGAACTATACGTAATAGCAACTAAGTGGATGCAGCATATTCCGGACCACTGTGGAGCAAACGAATATTACGTCTTCGACAGAAGCCGTGGAAAATGATGCTGTTATCACGAATGTTGAACTTTCAATGACTTCACTCTCCCAACGAGATGTGGTCTTGGTGGCCTTCCTATGACACTGCAAAAAATTATGCCAAACTTAGTCTTTAGTCCCCGCCTTGTATGATCTGTGGGGTTACCTGAGTGTGGTTCATAAGGACCACGAGTTTGGTAACTGTGGCTGTTATAGAGCATGATTAATTTCCGTAACCCGTTGCACCGTAGTACTTCCTCAAATAACCGATGCACTACACCTGATCTTCTAATCCTACACTATTCAGCCGGAATGTACTGAACCGTTGAAGCTAAACCTGTTATACTTATCACGAGAACAATATTTATTCTACGTAATCTGCACTGTTTTTCAGATGAATGTGCAGTAAACCAAATTTTTAATTCTTAACAGTCTTTCTAAAGAACAATGATGGACACGTTACATTTTAAATCTATTTCACCTCGTTTTTTTGCAGTAGACTCCAAGAATCACATCACCAATTACTCAAATCACCACGTCTATTTTAAAGAACGCCTCTGATTTTACCACAAGTTCTTTCGGTTAAAATTGTTTTTTTTTCATGATATGCTTGAATCTTCCTTATTACACAACAAGGTTCAGATATTTTAGGAAGGAGGATGCAGCAGCTGAAAAGCTGCTGAAGGGGGCGTTGATCAGAGAAGGTATAACTTGAATCAAGAACTCCGTGATCAGAAGTCTTTCATAATGGGCGCTTAACCATCTACTGATAATCTGGAAATCGATGTAGTGTAGCCTGTCCTTCTTGCATTCATGGACATTTTCGTGCTTAGCTAAATTATTTTGTTGTTACTGGTCATCGACCCAGCTTTTCCTTGGTCACAAAATTAAGTGTGAACCTTTATTGATAATTTTCTTTATGGCTTTCTGTATTAATTCCTAATCTTGATTTGTTGTAGGAATACGGAATAAGTTTTACGCACAAAATTTTAAGTCGTTTACTGATATGGGAACTGATAGTCAGTTGCCCAGTCATTTCAGTTCAGCTCATTCAACCATTAATCCCGTACTTCTATGCTCTGTTATTGGTTGTCAAGTCACCACACTTTGTTGACTTGTGCAACTTTTACGACATGGAAGCAATCAAGTTCACGACGAGGTTGTTTGTGAACAGATATGTTATTAGAATCCTATTTTGCTTCCTCTTTATAAACAAAAATGGAGTCAACTCTTTTTAATAACAAGATAGCTAATATGCAAACGAATCCGTCAAACAGTTCACGATCTTGTACTTAAAAACACGCCACTTTATGGAACTTTCTTGGTTAGTTTAGTTTATCCAGCCATTAACTATGCACCGGGTGTGGTTGCCTAATTGTGTTGCATTATCTGATCGGTCTAATATGTGTACGAAAGCGTCCACTATTTGTAATGTACTTCAGACAATTCTGCGGACAGTGCAATTTAGGTCTAGTGGAAGTTCTAATTATGGAAGTTAATGAATTCTGCCTTTCTTCATTAACAAGATGAGTCAGTTTGAAGAGAACCGCTTACATATTACTCAGTCAGCCTTCCAGAGTTCATCAAACTCCACTGGTTTTTCAACATTTCAATCCAGTCTGCAGATCGAAAAGCTTTCCATTTTGAATCCGTCGATTAATCCAAAAAGGCAGTTTGTGATTTACTGACATTTCAATAGTAGGTGAACTTGAGCAGGTCTACTCTTTTGACCCCCCGAGTTCTGACGTGGTTGAAGAAACTATTGAATGTCATGGTGACAGATTTCCCAAGTTGATCATATCTTGCCCTTTTGTCAAAAAGCCAAACAAGGCACCACTACAGATATTATTACTATACGAGTTGTAGAAGATTAGATTTTTATATAATATGATTCATCTAGCAGTATGAACGCTCAACTCATCACTGAAAACCATGACAGTACTGCACAGCTATTTCGTCCGCATAAGAAATCATCAGGATTGCAGAATATGAAGTATAAAACAGAGAACTGTAAAATATTTTGCAGTTTAGACTAAGAGCCCCATTCAAATGTTGCCGACTTTAGAGCGTCACACAGTAGTTCCTGGGTGCCTTATTTCTGTGATCTCTGACGTCATGGCCGTAAATTTGCGAATTTCGTGCTTTCTATGTAAGATCTATCAGATCATCTAATTAGTTGCTTGGGAATTTGAAACGGCGTCTCTAAATTCTATGTTATGGCAAGTACACAGATATGGACACGTAGTTCAACTTTCATCACCAGTGTTGCTAAACTTTACCACAGGTTAAGTTTTCACTTGTGTTTTCTTGGTCATATTTATGTTAACGTCAAGGTGACTCATTGGCAGATTTTCATCAACAAAGCTAGCAGAATCACATAACTTGGGCATTGTATCTACGGTGGTCAGAAAGTAGGATCGGGAGCTATTTTGACCTAATTTATAGATTCAAAGAAACGTGACTACTCAATAATGTCTTGATAAAATGAATTACACACTTAAAGACTTGACTTACCTAAGATCGTCCTGTAACCCTAGATAATTGTTTTAGGACTTGTAATTAAAAGATTTACTGGTAAAATGAGATTAGATTTTACGTTGTATGACTCGTCATGCAGTATCAGCTCTTAATTAAAAGTTTCCCGGAGGATGTTTTTCCAAGCATGACGTTGACCATTTAACCTTGTGGATAGAAAATCATTTTCACATGTTTTGAAACAGTCTAAGCTTGACGAATTGATTGCTGAGACAGTTACCAAGACAGTTTCCAACTTGGCTTATAAAACGATGAACTAAAGGAACTACCCAAATCTTAAAATGTACATGATTGACATACCTGACCGTGTTTTAAGTTGTTTATCCAATATCCAACGTATTTTGATCCATTTGGATAGTGAAACGTTCCCAACCCATTACGCATGCCATTCTCCCACTGGCCGTCATAGACATTAGGTAATGAGTACTGGGAACTATGAACCCGCAAAATATGCCAAGCATGGCAGCCAAGACCGTGCTGTAATCAGGGATGTGAGAGAAATGGTGATGTTTGATATTCGAAAATCTTGTCAAAGACCATATTGATAAAGGGGGGGGGGGCCTACAACCATTTCCGCAATCCTATGTTTAATGTACTACCAACGCAGTCTGCGAAGCAGCAGTTGCCTCCCTGCGCCAAATCACACTGCTTCTGGCGGTTCACAGGTGGATGCTCAGAGGTCCACATAGGCAGAACAGAGAGGCAGTTGCTTCGCCGAATCAATGAACGTATTCCAGTATGACTTTAAAAGGCGATAAACGGTCTCTTCGCAGTGATGACGTCATCAACGAAACCAAAAACTATCAAATCAGAGATTGGTCAACATTCGACTGAGTAAGAACACTGTGTGCATCCCAGAAACTCTTTTAAGGCCATACCCAACATTACAAGCAAGATATTACTCGGATATACTGAGGTTCTAGCCATTCTTAATTACAAAAGCAAACAGCTCAATTCATTTCAAACAACCATCAACCACGCACTGAAAGCTGTAGCTTTGATTGTCATCTCTAATCAGTATCCTCAGTCGGAAATTATGAGAACTATGAAGTGAATAAGAAGAGACCAACAAACAGTATCAATCTGACAAAGAAAGTTCGTAAATACCGGTCGCGACACCAAGCCATATCCTTCAACATGTCTAACCACTGAGTGGGGGATCTCTTGGACCCCACCCAGGAGACCTAACACATCCCACAGTGTCAAATCCATTGTTTAGGTTGTTCGTGTCTTTCTTCCGTGGCATGATCTAACCGCCCTTACTCATCTTCCAACCATTACTCGCCTCAGCATTGTACTCTAAGAAATCCTGTCAGGGGACATGCGCAACACTTATCCCAACTACTTTATCCTGGTGACTTTTGATGCGCGAAAGGATTGGCCTTTCAGTCCCACCCCAGTGACTTAACATTTAGCCCTCTTCCATTCTAGTTCACTCATATCACTTATAATTCACTTTAATTGCATCCCATATTCACGGGTTATTTTACTGACTGCATAAGAATACTGACTTCAATTTGCACGTGTACAGATGCAGCGAAATTGTTCAGGATTCATTGTGCAAGTCTATACTTCAGACTTCTATGTTCAGATTTGTAGAGGGAAATAGCTGTTTTCTATTTAATTTATCACCAGTGAAACTGAATTTTCAAAAGCAAAAAAATACAAGTGACCGGTGAATACGCATTTCTGTACATCTTTTACCTCTAGAAAAAGCAATGTGAGGAATCTTTTGGCAGTCTATCGCACTAAATGTTCGACGTGAATATAAAGGCAAATCTTTCAAGCATCAACCATCTACCCATCTGAAAATTCCGAAAGGTCATCAGTGAATAACAAAAATGTAAAACGTAGTGCTAGATATAGAAGGAAAGAAAGAAAGAATAAGATAGAGAAGACCAAAAGACTCATCAGTAGCAGTGATCATGTCCGTTTGATCACTCATAACGGCACGCAGCATCCAGGTACAAAACATAAACTGGAAGACCGCCAAATAATTGCACTGGTGTTGCTCAGAATTGACTGAAATGCGTGTCCGTCTACTCAAAGGTCTGAGCAAATACAAATACTAGTATAAACCTGTTCTCAATAGCTGTTTGTTAAGTCTTCTGGTTAAGGACATTTGGAAAGTTGTTCTGCAATTTTTAATGTACAAACTAAAGGATAACTACCTGGTAAATGTCAATAATACTGTTGTTTTTAAATATTGTAATTCGCTAACGTTTCGGTGACCACGGGGTAACCTATCTCAAGACAACTTTTCAATCAAATAACTCTGGAGCAACATTCATGTGTCAACGGATTTTTGACTGTGTAGTTGTGTGTGTGTGTGTGTGTGTGTAGGGGGGGAGGGTTAGTGTGTGTACGTTCATTTGTATGGTAGGGGAGCGATTCGTCTTTCACGTCGTACGCAGCAATGGTGACGAAAGTACATAGCATTGTGACCTTTGGATTATTTATTCGTCAGCAAGGTTGGAGCTGTCCGAACCTCACCGCAAAGGTTTCCGAGGGTGGGACAGCCTCAAGGGCGAATTACTGCCGAAGGTCACAATGCTAGTTGACATCGTCATCATCGCTGCGTAGGACGTGAAGGACAACGAACCACTCACCCACCATGCAAAAGAACGTACTCTCACACATTAATCCCTCCCCCCCTACACACACACACACACACACACACACACACACACACAACTACACAGTCAAAAATCCGTTGACACATGAATGTTGCTCCAGAGTTATTTGATTGAAAAGTTGTCTTGAGATAGGTTACCCACGGTAACCGAAAAGTTTGCGAATTACAACGTTTACCAACAACATTATTAGTGGCATTATAACTTCTGAGATGAAAAAGTATAGAGCCCTGGATTTTCGATACATTCCTTACATCGTTTAGGCCGGACATTTACAGGTAATTACCTGTTTGCCATCTAGCCAACTTCCCGTGTAGATCTCATCACAGTCACTCCAGTGCAATGTCCCTTCCCCAGAACGATGCCCGTTTCTCCACTGTCCCTCATAGATGGCTGCTTCTGCGTACTGGTATGTCCCGAACCCGTGGCGTAACCCTTCTTTCCACTGTCCGTCATAGAAATACGTAGCCTCAGTATTGTATTCCATTCGTCCCTACAATAGAATTAAATTAGGTTTTCAAAAGTCGCTGTATAAACCATACAAGTCATTGGATTCTTGTTGTCCTATTATCCTAAAATATTAGGGGCATAGAAGTAAAGAATGCTCACTACATCATACTTCCAACAGTAGTTAACATAGTGAGGAATACCAAAATATTATAAAATTACTAGTTTTCTCGGAAGGAAAAACCTCACCTGGCATTTCAAGCATAGAAGTGCATTCATTCTTACAAGAGCGTTTGATCAACTTATTTTATGGGGTTCCGCTAAGTTAGTAGCTGTATCCGTGGCAGTGTTATAATCCCGTAGACGCTCCAGATAAACCGATTGTTTACCGAAACTTGTTTGAAAGTCAACAAATCAAAAACAATAATGCTTATTTGCATCCCAGCGGCCCAGACCACTTAAATACAGTCGTTACCTGGTCAGAGGTTGCAATCTTGTAGTTTATATGCCACCCTTTACCTTAATGCTTTTAGTGTCGCTGGCTTAGTAGCTTTCGTTATCAACCCGCAACTGTCCATAACTGCGTTTTGACCAATCATCTGCTCACTTTCGAGTAAGTATCGTGTACACCCCGTCACAATAATAGTGGCAATTAAGTAACAGCAGTGAAGTAGTAGTAGTAGTAGCAGTAATAATAATAAACATAGTAATAATAATAATAATAACAATAACAATAATAATAGCAGTCAGAGTATTTCCTGTGAGTTTATGAATCACGAACATTGAATACATTACAAAATACCATTGATGATATCAAAAGGAGAACCTGTTCTGAAACTTATCAACGCACACTGAAGGATCAACCTTATCTGGTGATGAAATATTTGCCATCTGTAAGACAGGCTTATCAAACAAAAAAATTAATAACTTTTTGCCTACCTTTCCGTGCTTCCTTCCGTTCATCCATTCCCCTATGTAGGTCAATCCCAACGGATGCTTGTAAGTACCAATGCCGTGACGAATACCCCTTACAACCTGGCCTTCGTAAAAGCTTCCATCGGGCCAATCAATGCGACCATCGCCGGTGGCTTCGTTCCGGATGAACTCACCGGTATAGCATATTCCATGCTTGGCGAAAGTAAATTTTCCTCTTCCTTGTAGCCAGCCATTGACTACATCACCCTTTATGTTTAAAAGGTTATGAATTACGATGACGTGAAACATTCTTGTTTTGATGTGACTAATCACCGTGAATTTCTATGTATTTCATGGAACATGAGAAAACACAGGGAACATAAACAGTATCTAGGTTTAACTTCCTTTGAACTTTCTTCGATTTTGTACGGTTGTTTTTCTCCTAGTCGTAGCAACACCGAATTGTTGGTGGTAGATAGCAATCCTTGGTCACCAGACTAGTTACTACACCTAATCTATTTGGATAGTATGTGGTCGTCCAATCCAAGTTTCAGGGCAGGCTGCTGACCACCCTCAGTAGTTCAGTGAGACTTTGAGACTATAAATTATGTTATATTCGTCGTACTCATAATTTTGATTTATATTCCGTAATTCTTTTTCTTATATAACAATGGTGCGAGTCTTCAGGAAGAGGATCGCGGCCAATTAAAGTTACCTAATGGGGAAGGTGAGCAGCAGTGACAATCATATAATAAATGAAGAACTGTATTACTTGTGAGTTGTATAAGGAACCGTACAACTAGCATAATTAAGTGAAAATCCATCTGTCTAAAGACAAACGTACACTATTCTTAACAGCTCATTTCTGAACATCAAACTCGAAGGCCTACAAATCCTAAAAAGCCATTTTTATTGATCAGCTTTACTGTATCTTCCTCTGAAATTGTGAGCTTGTCATCGATCATCATTCAATTCAATGCAATCAAAAGTGCTTTTGCTGGGGGAAAATCCCTTTTTTATTATTTTCTGAAGGAACAACTGCTTGTATCCCGCGTGTCTATTTACGAATCAATCTGTAGAGGTAAAAGAATCACTTTAATATTAAACGGCACTTGACCAATATTTCAACCCAAACTAAATTAATAGGCTCAGAAAATAATTAGAAAAGATCACGTGATATTCAGAGCTACACATTTTAATCGTTTAGTTATGTATTTTGATGTGCCTTCTTCTTGATTCTTCTTGAATTTTGAGGGTCACTAAATCAGTTTTGGAATGTCCGCATATATTTTACATCAAATCCATCTTGTCAAAGATTGGTAATTTTGCTTTCATATTTTCGGCTTCGCCCCGTCATTTCGATTACTATTTCTCGTGTCTATGGGGGTTTTCTGCAAACGCACAAGTCGCATCGGTACCTACTAGCACGACGGTATCTGTCGTGCAGTCTGTCCAAAAAATTCGGGATCAGCTCAATACGGTCGAAATCCTGACACACGGTGGAATTCCTGTTAGCGCAACTTATACTACCCTCGGTATCCAAAAACATAAGACAGAAGCTATTTTGTGCCTAGAGAGAGTAGTATCAGTAGAATGAACTGGAATTCCACAGCAGGTCAGGATTTCAACCGAATTGAGATGATCCCGAATTTTTCGGACAGACTGTAAATTGAGTCGACAGATTCCCTATACTATTATGTTCTGAAAATCTAACTTGGAGGTTAGTTTTGTCACCTATACCAGAAAATTATATTGAGTCATAAAAATTTGATCCTTTCGTACATCTACTATCAAGCTTACCTTTTTTGCATACGTTTTACCCCTAACCCAAGTAGGATCAGGACCCACGGACTATAACGCGGACTTATATCGGAATGTTTAATTTCCCTCTTTTCACTTTCTTTGCGATAGTCAACTCTAGTAATGTTTGGTTCGAGCATATGTAAGGTTTTTAATGAAAGCATAAATACTAATTGCATAAAAAATGAGGGAAAGAAAAAGTAAATGAAATTTTCAGAAACATATCTAATAATTTCCTGTTTTCAGCTTCGAAGAATAAGACCGGCCGCCTCCTGAGATACCTGTAGCATGACAGTTAACTTTCCGCATGCAGTGACATATTACTGTTATCTATTTTCCGCTGGTCTAAAGCCTAAGATTTCCCGTACACTGCCATGTCGTATAATTCTTTTTATCAATTTTATTTGTCTTTTCATACCACTTATTGGAACAGAAACCTTGCAACAGCCATTCTGAAATGGTTTCTCACGGAAAGTTTAAAGTATTTTTCAAGTCTCTTATTTCTGATGCTGTTTTGCCAAACACAACATTCTACGCATGCTTTTTTATGATTCCAGAGTGACCGAGCTAATACACGGTATCGCCAAAAGTGGGTTTATGACCCAAAGTTCCAATGAGTCCTTATTCCAGAAGTAATAATATAGGAACCAAAAGTAACAAGATTTCGTTAGCTTCTTTTTAGGGTACATTTTCGTCATGTCCGGAATTTTAACTTGCGAAATCTTGAGATCTTGTTGCTCTTGTGCAAAACCATTTTAAGGAAGCATCTGAAGTACTCCACAGAAGCTTGGCACTCCTTACTTGTTGCCGACAGGAAGCTAATGAAAAGTGTGCAAAAGTCTTCATACAGGTACTTCCTGAAATTCGTAGTTAACCTTAAGAAAAAAGATTTTGGATACTGGTTATTTTCTCATGGAAGGAGAAAGGTAAGCAAAGAATCTGATGAAACATTCAAGGTCATGAGGGTCAACTCGGACTTGGACGGTGGTCAGAAGTACTCCCGGTAAAAACTGGAGGCCAGATGAGAGACACCATTAAAAACACGTGAAACGGCATTGTTAAGCAGCAGTCAAGGCAAACTTTCTAGCTCAGGGTGTAGTAAACCAATGAGAAAAACTGGGGTCATCGGTGTTAGGGTCTCAGTCAGTTAAAAAACTCTAAATGAATTTGGTCGCGCACTAGAAATTCGATCTCAGAGGCTTATTTAGGAACACAAAATGTTTACTGATTTCCGGGTACCCCGTCCACATTTGACTCTCTCGTGTTAAGCTGATTTCCAGTACTTGTTTGTAGTTTCGATAAGACGTAGAGGATACCTTATTTTTTCAAATGTAAAGGCAGAGCACTGGTTTCAGCATTAGCAAAACTCCCCTTTATAATCTAGAACAATAGATAGATTTCAAGAGAATGGTGTAATTTGGAGAATATGCCAACTTACAAGAAAGCTTTCAGGTCTTTTTGTGAAAAAACACGGAGAAATGAGCATGGTAGGTATGACATCCAAACTGATCTCAGAGATTATTCTTCACCTGTTACCAAAGCTCTTAGAGGATGTACTCATGAGAATAAAGCCTATATCGGACCCGGTTGGGTTGCGTGGATCACATCTCCAGGCTTCTACAAATTCCAGCGCACAGACACATCCTCCATAGGCCCACAATCTCCGTCTTCCTCAATATGCAAGTGGCACAGTTCTCTGGATTCGCCTCTTATTAAGGTGTGTCAGTAAAAACTATTTCCCTTTTCCCCTTCTTGTGCACAAACAGCCGAAGCTACTGTCAGGCTTACAGCAATCTTTCACTTGAGTTCACCGCGGAAAGTGGTGTTCGTCAGTGTTGCCCTCTTCCGCCCTCCCCCTCCAACTTTGTAATTAAATCGATTCTTCAGAAAGCCCTATCCTCGTGTGAGAATAGCGGCGTCGATTTTCGCGCAAGCAGTAAACTGTGTGACTTGGAATACGCGGACGATATTGTTCCCCTGAATGCAGATCTAGGTAAGTTCCAAGCTTGTCTAGATAACCTAAACAGCATTATAGCAATATTTGGGATGCGTTTCGCACCTTCAAAGTGTAAAATGCTGCTGTAGGACTGAGTTGGCTCAACACCAAACCTCTTCTTGGCAGAGGAAACACCAACTGAAGTGGGCAAATTTTGTTATCTGGGTAGTTAGATCTCACCAGGTGGATAGATGTCGGATGGAGTGTCATCGCGTATGCAGAAGGCGCGTTTGGCTTCTGTCAAATTCAGCCATATTTGTCGCCGTCTTGACATCCGAAGGTCTGTTAAGGGCCGAGTGTACATTGTGACGGTTAGATCTATTCAGACATGTGACCGTTAAGGGCAGAAGATGGGCGAAGACTGTAGGTGTTCGAACATCGATGTCTCCGTAGCACTGCCCTAATATGATGGGAACACTGTATCAGCAATGCTGAGGTTAGACTTAGGGTGTTTGGGATTAGAGGTCAGTCAGCAGATCAAGTACTGAATCAAAACAAGTTAAGGTGGCTGGGATATGCTGATATGCTTTCTAGGTTTATGCTCTTTTCCGAGGCAGGTAATGGTTGGAAGGTAGGTCGAGGTGGTAAGTCCATGACATGACAGAAAGGTATGAAGGCGTTGACTAGTGGATTGGGCCAATTAGAGCGTGTTAGACTTCTAGGTTGGGATTCACGCGGCCCGCCTATGAGATGGCTGGAGACTTCAAGTCACATAGCTAAGTGTCATGGTCGATCTCATTTATTTTCTTTTTGATTTCCGCTTACTACTTTGTTCAAGTCTCCCTCTCAGACTATGGTTCTTTTCATTTTGCCCTTTTCTGGTGGATGCCGGGAGGCGGCAACCGAAGCCAGAGCGCAGAATTGCGAGATTAATGATTGATTTAGGTAGGCTGTTCTGAACCTGACGTTGCCATTGACGTGGATGCTTTTTATCCCACTCCGTCAGACAACACCATGTGCCACATTCAAAGGAGAAATTATTCAACGTACCTTGTAATCAGCTGAGAAAATGCTCCGTCTCCAGTCCAAGCAAACTAGAAAAACAAAAGCCTTCATAACATATGCACCAAGTGCCTTGTTCGCTGGCTGGTAGTAAAATGAACGACATCATTTTCGGGGTGACAAACTTGCTCTCGATGCAATAAGCTTTGT
Organism: Fasciola hepatica; assembly: GCA_948099385.1. Lineage (NCBI taxonomy): Eukaryota > Metazoa > Platyhelminthes > Trematoda > Plagiorchiida > Fasciolidae > Fasciola > Fasciola hepatica. The sequence goes on along the minus strand of CANUEZ040000113.1, from coordinate 474,948 downwards.
TCTTATTGGAGCTCAGTGTTCTGCTGGGCGCCGAACGGCGTGGAGATCAGCGTCATCCCGCCTTCTAAGCCTCTCCGCCTCAGTCCAACTGATTTCACATTACTAGCTGCTAACTGTGCGACCATGGAAACAATCATCCAGCTGTCAGTCATTCTTGATTTGAGTCTCTGGTGACGTTTCCAGTGAACTCCCATTCAGGTGGACGTACAAACTCTTACCATTGTCGCAGATGTTCTATCACGCCTAAGCCCCACAGATGATCTAAACAATCGAAAAGGGTCACTCAGCACTGGCAAGTGCGCCAGTTCCTCGGGTATTCGGCCGACAATCTCCAATCACCGTTAGCTGGCATTCTGAATCAGTTCTATCTCTCACGAAAAAGTCAGCCCACCAATATAGTGTGTCATCGCATAAACCACATTCTCATCAAAAATTCAACCTGTACTTTTTCAGCCGCATTGACTTAACCCCACAAATTCCGCTTTTCCTGTCATCAGTTTGAACACATGATGTTTGGTGTCATCCGATCATGTTCACTTCTGTAGGCCTCACATGTACACGTGGTTCCAAATGCCTCAGCTGATTAGGGATCATTTCCTGACTTTCGCACTCTCAAAAACTTCAGTTTACGACCGATTCCCTAACCAACATATTCATGATGTTACATACAATCTCTCTGGGAAAACGCTTTTCCAGAATTGATTTTGTGAAGGTACATCAGCAAATATTCTGGCCTGACGAAGACATCCCGTAACCTCCATAATCACGCTTGTAGCCGTTTTGGATTCTTACTCATATTGTTTGGGCTTCAAGACGCGGCGAAGATCTTTCATTTTTATTATTGACGTGCTCCGGGGTCTGCCCTTTGCATTCGGCTAAAGTGGCGATATTTTAATTATAAAGTGATCCAAATGTTAAAAGTCGTTGACCTCGGCTAGATTTGAACCCACGCGTGTGCTCTACCAGCTGGGCTACGAGCCCACGCCGTAGGACATCTGACCTTTCGTACACGGGTCACACAGTTTGCCCGACCAAGCTACAGTTGCACATGGTATCTGCCGCAGAGAACTAAGTTGTGATTTGATTGCCTACTGCAGGATTTCCCTACAAAGTAATCAGTGTCCACCAACTCATTTCACGAGGGCATGTTTGGTATAATGTTTGGTGAGGCAGATTAGACAAATTCTGAGATGATCCTAAGGTAAAAATCGTTGACCACGCGTGGGTACGAATCCCGCCGGGCTCAAAGACTTTTAACATTTGGATCATTTCGAAACTTGTCAAATCTGCTAAACTAAGTTTGACTTGTTAATTATCAGAATCCCTTTAACGGAGCTTGCCACTCATCTGCGTTGGCTATTCTAGCGTTTCGAAACATGTGCACTTCAACTCCACCCTAATGATTGCATGTTCGAAGTCACATCTGTCAATTTCGTTGGGCATTACATCAACCTACACACCACCCAGACAAGTGAGTAGTGTTCTTCCATTTTCTGCGCTACAAACAATCTCTCATTAGCTTCGTTTCCATCTCCATTGCTCATCTGTTGTTTTAACTTTCAGTAGTATTCTTAGGTTAACTACAAAGACAGTTCATTTCGCTCACCAGTCTTAAGCGGCATTCACCGAACCCGGAGAATCCATCGCATATGTCACCATGATGCACCATCCCGATTTTGATATGAATACCGCTTTTATCCTAACCCATGGGGCACCGTATATTGCGATTGGCGTGGTCTTATATCAAAGAATGTACAATCGATCGCCGCCATTAGCGTCCTTTTCGTAAAAACCCCAAGCAGCTTAGAAGTGGTATAACACCTTTCTCGTGAACTGCCCATCATTTACTTGGCCGCTTCTCACTTCTGCCATCTTTCGAATGACGACTATTTCGTGTGTAAACTGCCCACGAACCTCTGACTGGTGCACTCTGTGCCAAGCACGACTACTAGTCACTCAGAGGAGTGCACCACTTGAGTTATATTTCTCAGTTCCCCGCAGATATCCCGACATTCTTGAAGCTGGTAATCTTGCTTCTGAAGGTTTATTTTGGACTTAACGCGGTACACACCCAGTTTGGTCTTATGTAACTTGCAAAGCTACGAAAGGATCACGCGCCGTTGCTTAACCCTCATGAATCCACTGCGCTCCATCCAATAGATTCTTCTCCGAGGGTAAAATCTTGTGAATGGTTTACTGGTAATTCCAACCCGTTTTCCCGACCTCGTACAGGAGATTTTCTTTATCATTTTCAATATGACGCTCACCCCAGCATCTGTGCACTGCGCAAGCTCGTACCAACCTTTTTATTTGGCTCACAGTGAATTCTGGCATTGCATTTTGGATCAAAAGTGCTTAAAAGCTGGAAAAGCCAAACACAATCACACATTTTTATCCCTTAATAAATGTCATTGACTACGGGGATCTTAAGATTTGTATCCCTGGATGGAAATTGCAGACATTCTTCACATATTTCAGTTCGTAAGGTCACTGATTGGTGAAGTAAACCGTGAGCTGCCGTAGTTGCCATGCTAAAGAACACCAAAGGTAGAAGTGCAAAACAAAGTTGCACCATATGTACGCTACAGCTGTTGTGTTAGAATAACACATAAGTACGTATGTATGTAATCGGGATCAGTCAGCTGCCAGTCACAAATGATACCAGAATGGTCTAAAAATAATGCAAGTCTGTCTCGTTTGAAACAGCTTTGGTATCTTCTGGGGAACATTTTCGAACAAACCGAGAATTCAACGACTTGTATTCATTACTTTTGGGTTTTGTAAAACTATACTACATTATTTCTTCTTAAGGTGGTAGTTTATGAACGTTCGTAAATTCAAAAAACGAAAGTAATTTGCCATGTCCTCAAAAATTACTTGGCACGGTTTACGTACATTCCGTTGTTTAATATCGATAATAAATTTAGTAGAAGTATATAACCACATTTTGGACCACACTTGTTTTCTAACCACCCAGTTTGGATGGTATTCCACCTGTCGTTCTAAAAATGTATGCTCCAAGGTCATCTCCATTTTAGCCGTTTTTTCTCTTCCCTCAATGAAGAAACTTTTTTCTCTTCTTGGAAGAATGTCATTATTTTTCCTACCCCGAAACATGGTAACTCTCCTGATCTCAATAGATATCCCCCCAGCACCCAAACTTCTGTGCAACGATATTTTTCGGAACCTTTATCTACGACCAACTAGGTTCGTTCCTTGAACGCAAAGATTTCCTGAGTGTCCGTCAATATAGATTCTGCCGGCGTTGTTCTACGGGCGATCTACTATTGATTATTTCATACTCCTGGTCGGCCGCACTCCATAACCACGGAGAGACTCATTTGGTCTAGCTAGGCATCTCAGATACCTATGGCCGAGTTTGACGTGAAGATCTGCCGTCGTTAGTTTCTTCGTTCGGGTTCCATCCGGCTCACATATCATGAACGTCATTTTCCCTCAGCACGCCAACCATCTCCATCCGAATCGATCGGGCTCTATCTCATCCGTTCCCTGTGAATGCTGGTGTCCCTCAATGTTTCGTACTTGCGAGCACTCCCTTTCTTCTGTCTAATAATGATCTTATATTTTCAATCCCCCACCCACTTCATTGTTTTGCCGATGAAGCCTCTCCCCATTGCTCCTTTTCTTACGTTACCACTCGCCAGGCCAATACTAACATGGATCACAATCGTATTCTCAGTGTGTAACTAGCTTCCGACATAAGACCAGTCTCTTCCTGGGGTTCTACCAACAATGTCAGTACTTCGGAAACATTTTCCCTTTCTGTCTCACTCAAACATCCCCCTTATTCCCCCCAACTGAATTTTGGCCCCACTTTCCTTCACTCTACGGGGTCACTTTCCTTACTGGGGTAATTAGTAAATTATTCTCCGCTGTTGGTCTCATTCTCTGCCCACGTATGTCTCTCGTGCTGCGGGCAAAGTTGGTCTTCTATTCCACACCAGAATATTTTTTTACACCCGCTCGTCTTCTCCTTTTGTACTAAGTCCAAATCCGCCTGACCCTTCGATATTGCAGTCGTGAGTCTTTTTCCTTTTGACTGAGTTCAAAGAAAAACTATCCTGTTGACCATTGATCCCTTCGTAATCTACAGTTTGCTGCAACTTGCCCACCGCCGAGAAGATGCGTTACTGTCTCTTTTCTATCTTTACTATTCCGGTTTTTGCACAGCAGAACTCACTTTGGCAGTTCCCCTTCCCATGACTTTCTCTCGTTTACTTCGTATGCAGGTGGCCAGTCTTCCGAATCAGGTCTCTGTCCCAAGATGTTAAACTTCATCACTTAATTCTTCCCTTATTCCCCGTAAAACAAATCTTTGGGACAGTCCTCTTCCCGTACCTCTAACGACTCACAGTCTTTCTGTTTTCAAAAGCAGGGTCAACACACTGAACGTCCCCCCTCCCTTTTCGCTGTGGGATCTAGTTGTTTGACTGTTATTCTTTTTTTGTGTGATAAAAAACCTAAAGTAACTGGCAGACTTTTCCGACTTATTCCGCATAATGAAAATGGTCCCGCTAAAGTTTCCCCTAGGGGACATTTGGGGGCTAAGTGCACTCTCCCCAAGCTGCATTAGCGTCCTGTATCAAAATCCACCTTCACCTATTCTTTTAAAACACGGTTATTTAACTGAACGGTGACTATCAAGCGCGATTCCCAATCAAACGTATCTCTTTCCCTGTCACCATCTCGGTCTCGTGGGTTCTGGGAAACGTTGTTCTGACTATCGTCTTTGCATAGTTTGGAGTATTAGAGCAACGGACATGTGGTCGACACGTAGAGTAAAGGGCAAACAAATGCGTTTACCGAAAAAAAACAATGTGCTAAGGTTTGCCAATGCCACATTCACTTGAAAGTCCCCCGGCCGTACCATCGAGTGACTGCCAGTGAAATACAAAATGGTACACGCAGGGGATGATCACTGATTAACCGAAAAGAGACATTTGGACAGTAACCCTGTTGCATAATCACATAATAAATCTAATTTATATTACTGTTTAACGTGAAAATTAGCGGCTAACTTTTGTCAGTACGATATTATTTCAATTTATTGAATTAAAGCGTGCTTATTGATCAAGCTTATCAGCAGCAATGGGTAGCCGTTTATTCAAGAAAAGATTAACAGTATTTAAATAGAAATGTTGTCGAGATTTCCTTTTTTTATTATGCAATTAGGATACGGTCCAAGCGCGGTTTTTGAGTTCATCTCTAATCTTTCGCTAAGTATGCCTTTGTGCCTATGGCAAACCTGCTAGCACGAAGCGAGTATTTTGCACAGTCAGACTTCGAAATTTCATCAGAAATGACCACTTGTCAGTCTGACTGGTTGTCGAGGAGTAAGAAAAAACGTGTTGATTTGTTGACAACTAGTGTGACTAACCATAATGGTACATATGACTAGAGCACTAATGCAGGGATGGATCACGCGTCAGCAACCAAATACTTCACGTTTTGATAGTGCGGTAGTCAACTCTCTACTGCATGCAAAAGCACGTCTGATATAAGCTCAACTGTGCCGATAGTTTCAAGAACATGTTCGTTCTCTTACTTAAGTACATGCCTTTAAAGTTGTATCAAAATAAGCAGTGAAGAGAGAATGTACGCCAAACATGTGCAAAATGGATTAATCCGCAGGTTAACGTGCTGAACTACGGAAATGTTTCAAGTAACAAAATAATGGAATACGGTGTTATCTACTGGCTCTTTATCACACCCGACGGCTGTCTTGTGTGCGTATGATTAGTATCCACCAGATACCAAACTGTTGTGAACAAGTAAACTGTCTGACTCTAGTCGTAAAGCAAAGTCAGCACCATGAAAGCATCATCACGTACAACATATTTATCTCCATTCGGTGTTCTTAAGTTGCACAAACATCATGCCAGTTCACTCTCTGTTACCTATGTCGTGTCAGGCAGTCTGGAACCAGTGAGGAAAATGCTCGTCAATGAAGATTTTTCCAAACAAAGCTGATATGAGGGCATTACTGACAACGCAGTTCTATCTATCGATTCGCGCTTTTCTAACTTTCTTATATTGTCCAAAGGACTTCCCTAGATGAATACGCGTTTTACGTCCAAGGAAGGAAGTAAGCTGATTGCTGTCCGTTTGAAATAAGCTTGAACAGAGAAATTAAGAAAGTGGTTCATCCACCGATTTCCATGCCACTGCTATCTCTGAATTCTAGACAACTACAATAATAGCAAAATAAGTCACTGTATAGTCACTCTAGACATTTATGTTGAAGGGTGAGTCTAAGTTTTGAACGTGTCCTCTGATGCGAACTGCAAGCAAACAAGTCCTGTTACATGGGAATACCGATGTAAATTTGAGCTCCGGAAAAAAGTACAGAGTTGGTGGTCTATTGTTCATATGATAATGAGAAACAGAAATGGGGAAATACACTGAAAACGTTTACGTATGCTCTGGTATATGGCAAAATGAGATAATTTCTGACTAATGCAGATGTTCTCAGAAACAACAGGAGAGATTAGGTGTATTTGAAATTTTCTGATGGAACACTACGTCATCAGAGTAATTCAGAGCCATGCGGGTGGTTCAGGGGATAATTCCATGATAAAATTGTTGGTAAACATGACTGTTGAAGAATGCTCACGAAATCTTTCGTCATGTTCATTAGTACACACTTCATAAGAATATGTTGTGTTCATAATCGTCGGTACGAACAACGCAGGTGCGAAATTAAAAGGTTTGGTTGTTTCACCAGTTATCTGTTCCATTGACTTAAACTCTTTATAAGCAAATATCAGTTTATCTTGCAAGTAAGCTAGTGTTGGTCAAACGGTCACAAAAATGAACGATGTCGGTGGGGATTTGAACTTCTAACTTCCGAAGTGGCAAGCAAACTCTATACACCACTCATTACTACCGGTCAGTGAATATAGGTGGAGAGAAATTAGGTTAAATATAATAAAGCCTTAATGGATGTTAGCATCTCGGGTGAGTTTCGTGGTGTTGAACGAGTTGATGGATGACTGATTAGTTTATTTAGTTACTTAGTTTTGATACTCGCATAGCTGAATAACCGGAGTTTACACCGTTTTTCTCACAATAAAACACTGACAAAGAAGTTACCGACTATTACATAGCCCACTATTCAAATTATTTGTTACTAATTGCATTACATCTATTTTGAATGGCGGAAGAAGGTGTGACACACCTCAGGATCCATGCTAAAATTAGAAAAATTTTTGTATATGTTCGTAGCGTCTACATTTCATGATGATGTTATGAAGCATATCTACACAGTATGGAGTTCATAGGAACATGAATTAAACAGTTGGACAGGTAATAAAGCACAAGAAAATTTTTTATCATCTTTGCTTGTTCTTAATTGTAAGTTGTCGGTCTGGAGACAAACTCCTTTCCGGCTAATAACTTGGGATAGCACCTAAAACGCTTAAAGTGCTTCAGCAGTTACCAGACAGCAACACGAAAAAATTTCGTGGAAGATAAAGAAGCTTGTTCTATAGAGTAATTGGCTGAGAAAGCATCTCGTTTTCGTGACCATCATGTTAGCTTGTTTCTAAAGAAAAATTCTGTTCCACTGGATTGGTCCGACCACATCCACCTCAACCCTTTAGATCACACGTATGTTCAACTGTTGCAATTTGCCACCTTGTTTTACTTCATTTGGCAGGGCTCGTAAAACCCAGGAAATCTTAGATGTCTCAGCACATGAGAGGACAGTGCAACTTTGTTCGTGGGTCGGCTTTGTTACTCATTCAGAAAGGAGGTACATCTTTTGAGAACACTTCGCTGACTGGGTAGAGTCTCAAAAGCTTTACCACACAGGTGAACTGCAAATGGACGAGTGGTAGATTTTTCAGTACTCAAGCAGCGCACAACCCATTCGCTACATTTGTTTCCGAACTTTTTCCAAGTGGTTTACTGAAAAACTTTATATACAAATATAAATATTTTAGGGGAGGTTGTCGTAAAACGTGATGTGTGTTATTGATCTCTCAGTTTTAATGGACCACTGCTAGCCACGTTGTAGTCATGTCTGATGGCTTAGCGCATTACTTGTTTCACCCAGTAGTTAAAGACCAAAATGGAGAGATTAGATACAATTTTGGTGATTTACTGATATCTGAGCAACAGAAATACATAGCCTCACACTCTTATTGTATATTTGTTACTTAATGACCTTTATGTGACTAGCTGAGTTCAACTCTTCACAATGATGACTGAAGCTTTCTCTGCTGGTTTGGTCTAAGGGTTTACGTACTTGTCTAGTAGCTTAATAATTATATTGTACGTCATTAACTTGTCTTGCACTTATTAGAAAAATAGCGTTAATTGTCTGATTAGTCTTCTGCTTTGGAACTTAGTGCAGTACATGGTATTTTTTCTGAGTAGCACGTACTACGGTGTACAACACATTTACCACTTCCCAGCACATGTGTGGTTTATGCTTAAGGGGCTTAGAGCTTCTGGCTGTTTCTGAACTAAGATATGAACGCTTGTGTGCCTAAAAATGCGATGTTTTTTTTATTTTCTACGTGGCTTAGGTACCGTTAGAAAAAGGATGCACTAAGGGCTGTGCAATATCTCGTTTTTTCTGTAGCCACCTAATGGGAACTTTGTTCTGGACTTTTATTAGCAACGCGTAAGTATTTCCCCTAGTGGTTATGTGTCACCTATAATTTTAGGAGTGACAAATGATTATCATGGAGCTGTGAAACAAGATATTTTTGCACTAGCACAAGAAGCTGCTTCAAGAGAATAACTGCAGCAACAAATGTCGACGGCAACGACATCAGACGGATTGAAAATAAAAAAAGTCAGGAGTAGGTTGTGTCTCTGAAATTCTTTTTTTCAATTTGAAATGGCGGTAAAAAAGATGAAAATAGTTCTGGACTAATTACAACACTGACTCCAACGTATTACTTTACTGGTAAACTCCAAAATGAAAGAATATGTTTCAGATCACACTCGACGATAATGACTGCTCCTTTCAATAATAAAACGATCTATCTGAGCTTCTTTATGTGTACATCTTACACCTAAATACTAAGGACTTTCTGTAGATGTTCTCACTACCACTAGCGCAAAGCTTACGGCCATACTTATTATTTCAAATTAAGCGTTTGTGTTGGGTCTCTTCAAATCCACACAGAGTTCGTCAAAGGACGATTAGCTGCCTCTGGAAACAGCTTGACAGATTTAGCCAGCTATGAGCATCTTGCTACAGGTTTCATATTCGTGTTGTCAATTCAGGCCAAGTTACTTTCTAGCCTAGCCCAAAACGATTTTCTCAATTAAGTCAGGATAATGGTGTTAACGACAACACCCAATTATTTTACTAATAAGTGTCGCTGTATGGGCAATATTTCTAACATGGCCTTTACTGAGTTGCACTTGGTTAGAGGTACTAGAGGTTTACTGTAGCCTGTCACAGTTGACTGCTGCGCATACCCAAGTGAGGAGAAAGGTAGTTTGGGAACATCAGAGAATTAGAAGTCATACCTACTTTTCCTGTGTTCAGTTTAAACCATCTTGAAACCACTGGGGAACCAAAAGATTTGTAGCGCGAACCAGTTGAAAAATAATGCCTCTGCTTTTAGTTGCCCGTTCCGAAACCGTTCCAAGCTATTCCAAAACCACTTTGCACCCATTCAGTTTTAGAAATATTTTGCTTCTGGGGCACGAAATCATTTAAGTTAGGCAAGCTGGGGGAAGTGCTGAAAATCGAAACTTTCTCCCGTTGTCCATTGACCCATCCTCGAGCTCACTAGCAATATTCAGATACGAAGATAAATATAAAGTCCGGGAATGACGGGACCTTGGGCTTGTGCTCAAAAATCACTCAAGGACTTGATGGATACTTTGTTCTTCCTACTCCAACTAATGTTTAACTGAAAGCCGGCTGCCAAGTAGGGTTTCTGTTTGACCGTTGCCCCTGCATGTTCCTCTTACATGCCTTCATAGAAACGGTTTAACAGCAATCTCCCTTGATAGCCTCCTGATTATCTTGAGCCGTGCGGAACACAATCCCTGGTGACGTGTTGGTGTAATCCCAGTCAGCACGCGGGTTCACATTTTAGCCCCCGAAAGCTCCCCTGAGGATCTTTCTGTATATGCAGCTTGAGGTGAATTTTTCCATGTCATTAGATTTAAAAAGTCCTTGAATATGGAAGTATTATCTTATCCCATTGAAAAACACTATAGATTATCTGCCCATTAGGCGCAAAAGGAGATAACTGATTCTCAAAAGGGTCCTTTAGGGGACCTTTTGGGACTATTTTAGTGACGCAGTATTAGTAGAAAAACTTTGCTCTCTACTTTAAGTATGGAAGCACAAATAAACATCTTTGCAAAATGCTATATTTTACGAAGATGCCGGGCGCTGGAAAGCATTTGGATCATTCCAGGTAATTTTAAATATGTTACCAATTTAAGTTTTATCCTCAGGTTGAGACTTATAAACGTTCAATAGTTGTAGTGGATTTAATCGCTCCGAGAAAATGAAAATTTCGTGAACACAATTCCGGACTTATTTTCTTTGAGATCTTCCCTAGCCCTTGTTTCTGACTGTACTGTTTTCGTCGGTTGCATATGTTTCACTGAAGTGACCGCCGCGAGCTTTCTATCGGTCTCGTTTTTGACACGCTTTTGGTTAACGCTGACTGTGCATTCACCGTTCGTCTTTCGCCTCGCGTTTGAGTTCCTCTTTCTCCACGTATTTCTCTTGTCGGTAAGTTTTCGGCGCCACAGTATATAAAATACACTGCGGCATCTGTCTACCAACTCGGAACTTCTCCACTTATTTTATCGAGGAGAGCTCGTCGATAGTTCGAGCTACCAATGCCTTTCCTGGTTGATGCTTATGCGGGAAAGAAACAGCCCAATGACGTGCGAGACTTTCCCCATGGGGCAATTTCGGAAGTGAAGCAAACGCAGAATAATGGCTCTCAATTCACAAACGTTCTTGGTTTCAGAGAGGTACAACTAAAAGCAGTCATTTGTGATCATCCCAAGCGTTCGTTTATAAAAATGAAAAAGCCACATGCTGGCTGGCACAGTTACGACAAGTATATGCAACGATTGGTATATCATCAACGTAAGGTAGAGTTTCCCTTAGTAAGCGATTCTCTATTAACCGGTGTAATTTTTCGTCATGGTCACCATGTAGTGTTACCTTTTAAAAATCCAAATATATACATGGTTTTCAGTTTTACGGCAGATTATATGTATTTTTTGTTCTTAGGAGTTGTACAGAGACTTGTCGTGCCATGGATTGACTCACTCTCCAACAGATGTATTCGCCTTCACCGACAACAAATAAATATAATCAACAACAGAATAAACCAACTGCGATCTGAATTACTAGTGGAGTTCCGTCGTAAACGTTGTGGATGAATGGAATATCGTTCACGGAAGGCAACGTAATTCCGACAGTTTTTATGCATTTGGGGATAGTTTGTCTCGAAAATACTATCTTTTTACACACTACTAACCACTTTTTACGCTCGTCTTTGTCTACGGGCATGTTAATACAGCCTTCCACTGAGTACGTCCTTTGTGGTGCCTCCAGCATGCTGCTGGAGTTTGTTCAAATGCATAAGATACTTTACGAATTGGAAGAATTGTCAGTAAATATCCATTGTCAAACTCATCATGAGTGACGTAAGCCATCATGAAGCGCCGAATGAAGTCAGTGCATGCCCTTTAGAATCACATCTTTTTTGAATTAGAACCATGATCGAGGGGAACAGACGCGTTGCATCACAGTTATTTAGAAAATGTCCAAAATCAAATCTTCAGCCGACTAGATAATTTTTGATGATAGTCTGAAATTTGTTATTGGGCAGCGCAAGCTGATTTTTGTCAGTTCCATCTTAACTGTGACCAGACCGGATAACTTAGTTTTAGTGAGTTAATTGCCAGCACTAATAAGGTTCACTGAATACGGTTATCATGGGGGTTTATGGATAAGCTTCTATCGTTCTATTCACGAAGACCGTTTTTTCGACAAACTGCTTCCATCCACGGGGCAAAATATCTTTCTCTTCAAGCATTTTTCGCAAGTTTAATTCAGTGTTTACTCTTTGAAATTGATTGTAAGTGAGCTTATTTCAGTGACGACAATGACTATTGTGTTATTCCTTCATCTCATACCTCCACCGCGTGACGAAAGTTTTTCACACTTCCTATGCCATTTGTAAACATTTCACATTTCCTAAACGAAAGTTACTTGACCGACTTTTCCTTCGCTTAGGAACCAGTTTTATACTTAAAAACACGTCCATGTTTTCGGATGACTACTGGGATACGGTTCTTTGTTGTCGTCTTCTTTTCGCACTATGAAAACGAAAAAGTGTGGATAACTGGTGACTCACGGTCGACGCCAGAGAAAAAGCACGCTTAAGTGCCCGACGTGGACGGAGCTCATTTTCATCGTCTAAGGAGAAAGCTCGCTAATTCAACGACCGAAACTCCTATCAGGCTTATTGGGAAACTGACACTCATCAGTAAGTTGCGTCTAAATAAATTATTACTGTACGCTAAAGCTCATTATGATGAAGCCTGTTTAATACGGAAGCAAGGTTAAGAAAATAGACTTCCATCATGAGACGGCACAGTATCCATAGGATTATCGTGAAAGCAAGCACGTAAGTTATAGTTTAGTTAGATATTAACCCCACTTGTTCAACAAACCTAAAAGAAACCTCTCGTCGGAGGAGGTTGCGTTGCCGGGAAGTTGCCCGAGGGAGCTGCAAGAGAAACGCAAAATAAAGTACAATAATCCTGTAATCTATTATTAATACTGCTAAAGACTATAGTCTGCCTACGTCGTCCATCAGGAATAAGCAATTTTTGGCGAATAAAGACGAACATGATTCGTCAGGTACCCTGTTTAATAACAGTAGTTTCAGATGCCCACGGTTGCAAGATGGACATGATGCAGCTGATACTCAGAACAAGTACTTTTGAACACCCACTCCGAAGTTATCTGTACCGTTTGACGGTAAAAGTGCTGTACATATCCTTACTCTTTTAGCTACGAAATCTGGGTTAAGAATAATGCGCGAACAAATGATGGCTCTACAAAAGAGGTGTGCTACTTGGAGTGATGAATAAAGAGGATCGAGTACCGTCACCAACACGGAAACTTGTCGATCGTTTTCCCTTTTCTAGCGCAGAGGAGCTGTGAGAATTCGATCCCTCAGCGCTGTGGGAAGAAACAGACGGAAATTGATTAAGTGTAACTTCCGTAGGATTCCGTCTTCAAATTAACGTACAGTGAAACCACTGCACGTTATGTGCATCAGCTGATACCTAGGCCGATGAGTAGAAAGATCACCAAAAATGGTAACTTCTATGGGGCACACGAAAAAGTGGCTTTCCGGAAAACTGAGATTAAGAAACTAATCGTGGGTGAGTTCTTTCAAAGCCAGCGAAGAATGTTTATTACTTTGTAGTTTCTGTGCTTCAACAGGAAAATTTCCGGTCCTTCGATAGCGTGGCGGTCGAGTGTGCGATAACGGACTGGGTGGAAGACACGCATCGTAATTTGCGCCGATCGACATAAACAATATAATTATTTTTCAACATTATTCCCTTTGCAGGAAACCAAACACAAGGTGGTACAAGTGGCCAATCACGGCGGGGAGTTGAGTGCAAATTAGTCCAGTACTGTTACTTTGCACGAATTTCCTTTAAAAATAAATATTTTTATGCGGATTTTACTCATCATAGTATTCCCAATTTCCATTGTGGGCTAACTGAAGTAAACGAATTTGCCTTAGTGCTGCTGTTGAGTGATGCAAGGGAAAAAATTCATGGGATGAAAAAAGTTAGCAATTGCTGTCTTCCGTGGTTGGGGGAATCGAGTAAGGATGGCAGATTAGCTTCCATGTTATTGGTTGGCAATATTACTTGCGGGCTGTTTGAACGAAAGATACGGCAGATTCACACACGCAGCCTGCATCCGTGGAGATGAGTGAGTGAATGACGCTGACCGGTCGCATAGAGGTGCGTTTAATTCACGCGTTTGATCCTACGCCGAGACATTCTACTTCCTACCCCGGGTTAGAAAGTGCAATAACCTTTCACAATTGCTTGCCCACAGACATGCGCGCTGGTTGGTTACCAAATCTCCGCAAGCAGGTTGTCAACAGTGAGTTAGAACACATATAACGTGTTTTGCTATTGAGAAAAAATGTGTAAACTCCGTCCGTTAACATGGGTTGGGCTAACAGGGTCGCAGTTTCATTAGCCGACAGTCGAACTTCTATAGTTTGATGGTGGAAGTCCTATTTTTGTATGAAGCCGTTCATAATGTCAGCTTTCGAACGGCTTCCGGCTGCTGTGGTTTATTAGGCATCCTTCCCCAGGTCATAAGTAAGTAAATACGAGGGAAATAGATGACCGGATTCAGTACATTTTTGTTGAGTACTATTTTGCAATACAATAACTTGAATACGTTGAAGTGCTCTACAATACCAAATTACAGGTCGTTCTACCGCGCGCATCATTAATGGAGTGAAATATGGATGATATTTGGGATTTCATCATTTGGGAAGTAAGTGACCAAGGAAAAACGAGATTTTGAGAAAGTTACATGAAATAATTGAGTATATCCAGTACGTCGCACAAGTGATTCAAAACGATTTGAAACCGCTCCGAAACCGATTGAAAACCGCTCAGAATAACAGCGCGGATCGGTTTCTGAATGCTTTCTCACCAGTTTTGCAACTTGGGTATGCATTCAGTAACTCACTTCGTAGCAGTTCCCATTTCTGAAGTAAATATGACTTTCAAACAGACTGGCAACATCACTGTGCATGAAACATCTAGAAATATGTCGACAGAATTTCCTGTGTCTCAAGTTGAAACCCACCTCAAAGCATATATCTCATCTAAACCATAGACCTCGATCAGATTTAGTTCGTGTAGCTCCGTACAATATATCGGAGAATCATCCGTTTTATTCCTCTGGGTAGATTCCGTCCCTGTTTCGAACTGATTTTCCTCGTCATCTACAACAATCAACTCAGGATTCCCCATCGTTCAAAAAAACGCCAGCGTCTTGTGTCTATGGCTACGAATTTCGAATCTACTCAGTCCAGCTCAGCCCTGCTTAGTTCGAAGGAAGCACAAGAAGGGTGCCAGAATTGTTCAGTTCTCTGCACTGTGAGCTCCTTGTATCTCTCACTGTTTCAACAAGCAGGAAGGCCAGTCTAATGGTACGGAAAAAAGGAAAAGAACGGACTTACGGCCACTGCGCACAAATCCGAGGGGGTCAGGTCGGGTAAGGTCAGATCACAGGACTCGGGGCTTGGGCCAATCAACCAGTGAAAATTCTCGCACCAGAGGGCGTCAGCTGGTTGTCACCTGGCTACGACTCCTAAGTTTCTTTTTCGTTTCTTTTTGTTTCTTTTCCGTCTTGGATCTGTGAAGGAACAAGTTTCGGATGGTCTGAAACCTGTGGTTTCATTCAAAGCCCACGAAATGGTACGACCTACATCCGTTAAGGTGAGTGAAGGGGGGCATTTGCAAACGGCAAGTGAGGCCTCAAGAACAAGAACGGTAAAATGTAGGGAACTAATTGCTACTTTGCGAACCATGCAAGTGCTGGTACCAAATTCCACGCAGTAAAACAGCCAGGTGGGTATGCTGAGTTTTCGAAAAGCACGCGTTTGGAATGGTTCTGCGTAGAATGCCAATCCACAACAAATAACTTCGGCTTTGGGGTGTTAGAAGTGGTGGGAAGCCTGAAAGCCTGTGACAGAGACTGACAAACATCCTGAAAACAAGTGCACATCTTCGTGAAAGAGGTGGATGCGGGGGCTACCGATTGTAGGGAGTAGCCAAAGAAGTTCTGCGTCTAGGTGAGGCAAACTAAAGCGAAAAAAACTGAACAGAATCGGGAAAGTAACCTAGAATTAACACCAGTGCATCGTACGTAATAATGAGGTAACTTAGTTTATAGCCAGCAGGGATCTGCTCTCAAGGCCGGCCAAGAGGCTAACGAATGAAGGAAGCTTTTAGAGCCCCCTCGGAGACAGGAAGAAATTATGACAACAGACTGAACACCCGTGGGGTTGGTGTGGGAAAGCATTCAAATGAGAGACGGTTCAGAGTAATGAAACGTTACCCAAAATTACATTTCGTCCATGTCCAATGGCAGTTAACCGAGCAGGTTGTTGCCGGAAGCGGTAAAACTCCAGGATCAAAAATACTGAAATGAATTGGGGTAATACAGAGGTATGTGTTTGCTTCCTTGAGGACACCGACAGCAACGATAGACGTAGCAGCAAACCTAGTGTGCTATACCGCGGAAAAAGAAAGTCGCCTGTCCAAGCTGAGGAAGGGGACGCCAGGCAGCAAACAGAAGACTTTGAACTAGGTGCGGTAGCAGGCTTAGAGGAAGTGCGTCTGGCCTTCCTGTTGCCACCAATCGGCTTACCAGCCGGATCTTCTTCACAGATATTCAACCAGTCGCTGAGTGACCGTCAACCACTGCGCGGCGACAGGTGGCGCACACGGCACCCATGAAACCGAGTGGGTTGCACAGGATGACTCCAGCTATGAAGCCGTAAGTTTAGCATTTAGTGTTGAAGGTTCATAGAAGGATCCCAAGAAGCCAAACGGCAGACATCTTTTCCGCGAACGGATTTATGGGGGGCTACGGGCGACTGAGTTCGAATGAACAAATTCTCCCAAAATTGTGGATGGATGTAGTCAACTGGTACTTAGTTTGGGCAATTCATACGCTGTTAGACGCCACAGGGCTGTCCGCCACTTGTATGCTTGTTGTAACAACGACTGGATTTCGCCAAATGAAAGATGCTGTTTGGACTAATCTGCCTCTGGGTCGCTGAAACTTCGATGCCCTGTGTCCGGTGTCGCTCTTACAATACACAATGATCCTTATCTACCCTGCCGGCTATTACCGTAAGTGGGCAACCATCGCAGATTTTAGGTTTGCTGCCCTTTCTCCAGGCTCTCTTAGGGACCAAGTTAGTACGTGGTAAGCCGGAGTGCTGAACTAATGAGCCCATCGTACTTTCCAATTTGATTGTTAGGCCCCGACTATTCGTTAACCATATTATCCATTTCGGCTATGGATAAACCTATTTTTCAATAGTCTTCCCATTTTCTACTGCCATGGGTTTGTAGTAGCTTCTTCAGATCGCCTAAAATTATTCTACTATTTACAGCTTGAGCGACACAAGAAAGCCTCAAAGCTGCCAGTCCATTTGCACCGTTTGGGGAAATCAAGCCTGAGGCATACTTTCAACAGCGGGAATCAAACAAGGCTGTGCGCAGTCTGACTGCAGAAAGCAGCAAACTTCACCGCGCGGTCACTGCTCTTCCACCTTTCATTTTCGGCTAAATGCAACGTGATAGAATCAGAAAAACCCATTCATTAGAAACTTCTGAAAAAGGTGGATTTTTTCGTTTGCCGACACCGGACCTGCTTAGCCACGTGCTCTAAATTTTAGGAACTGCTAAGGCTGATGGCGATTACCCCAATGATATATGGCTGTAACATCTTCCCTGCGATGCGCAGAAAGTACTCGGATGGCTTTCAGTACCTTTGAAAACTAGTACTGATCAAGGCTCGAGTTAATTTTGTTCACCGGCCTCCGAAAGCCGAGATTAGCGTTTGGGTCACAAACGTCCCATCACCAGTCGAAGCTGTATCATCAGTGAGCGAGTGTCAATCCGCATGAAGTACAAGATATACACACAGAGCTAGTTCCTGTCCTTATCTTGACATCCGGAATGACTCTGAACTTAGCAATTTACTGATTATAAAATCGTGACCTTTCTAGCCCTCAGAATAAAACTAATTTAAAGACTTCATAGTTGAACCCTTGTAACGCCTTCTGACCCGTAAACCGGGTCGCCCAGACTTCGTACTTGCTGATGGCATAAAGACAGCAGAAAATCAGGTTCGAGTTCAGATTGGTTCAGGAATTGCACGACAGACAGCCGAAACGTCCAGTTCCTTTCACGGGTGAATTCCACGGATCCTCGGGCGCCGTGACAACAGGAGAGATAAGTTCCTGGAGCTTCACTTTCTGTACCCACTCGTACGGCGGGGTTCACAGCCCATAACAGTCCAACCTGAGTGGAGCGAGGGATGGGGACTCTGGGGTGGGTTTTGAAAGTACCAGTAGTGTCAAAGATCTGGGGTCATTCAAGACTGCGGATTTCAAAACCTGGAGGCAAAGTCTGGAGGCCGCAGGGTTAAAACAATGACCTGTCACAGCTACCCGGGCCCGTGAACTCACGTCAGCAACTGGCAGTGTTACAGTTCTACACTACCGACCTAAGGCCGCTCCCGGAGTATGCCAGTGAAGCGCAGAATCCCAGTCTCATCTAGGACAATAAACTGCTCGGACCATTATCCAGGATGTTTCCTGAAATCCAAAGCTCGCCATTCGAAAAGAAATTTTAGAAACTGTTGCCTTCTCCCAGAAAATGGGAAGGGTGAGTTGAAATCTCATTAAGGCTTCTGAGATTTCAAGAGAATTCTCGAAAGCCAGGGGCTTTAGTTGATCCCAAAATACAACTGAAGAGATCTGGGGAAGCGACCTGAGGCCCAAGAAACGCCTGTGTGATGCGGTAGTAAGGAGGCATATAGTTGCCAAAGAATAGCGAAGTGATGGAATAAACCTCTGCATTATTGGGAGAGGCCAAGACGACCTCTAAGTGCAAAAGTTAGATACTGCCTGGGAAACACTTTTGAAGACCTAGTTTGACAGGACAGAATATATCACGGCTTCCCGAGTAACCGCTCAAGTATTGCTTTACGGTTCATTTGAAAACCAAAATAACCCTTCTGCCTGTGAACAGGGAAGTTAGACTGTGCAGTGACAGTCGAGTGTGGATGATATTATATTCCAGCTTTTCTCTCATCCCCCTACAAAAGCGGCCCGAAGCTCCCCGCCTGATGGACCGGTCAGGCTGAATCAGGTCTCCCCATATTGGTACCTGCTTTCTTCGCTCTCATTGTGTCACTACAGAATAATACCCCTGTGGTTGCGCACAAAGCCAGATCGCCAAGACGTGTTAGACAATACCATATGGGAGGAAACTGAAGTAAATCGAAACACTGGTCAGCCAGGCACTACGCCTCTCAATAAATAGCCGCCGTGCTGGGGCGCTGACCCCTGGTCTAGTAAGAAGTTCCTACAAAACCGCGAAGCAAAGGCTGATGGGATGTTTGCTCCGGACTGCCCCCAATCTCGAGCTGCTTGCGGTCAAAATGTGATGTGACAGAGCAGGCCAACGGGCCTTGACAGCAGAAGCCGACTGGTGGAGTGAGATGCAATGCTATACTGCGGAAAAAGTGTATGGTTTAAAAGAGTCTTGGGATCCAGTGCCAGAAGACTTAAGGCCGAGGGAAACGGTTATGTAAAGTGTGGCCTCAGTTCCTTTGTTTGAGGTCCTGTAAATGTAGACCTATCACGGTGAATGGACCTTTACCTAAATAATTATGCTGACACGGTTTCTTTTTCATTAAAATTATCATCGCTGCTACTTCTACTCAATTTCTCAATAACTGCGCTTCTTCCCTTCTTTTTCCAATTTTCCTACTTTAAAATTCTGTACAAAATCTCCTCGTCCTCCCGGATATTCCGTTAGTAAATCACAGAAGTCTTTACAATCTTTCACGAATTCAACACAATGGCTGCCTGGAGAAGGAAACAACGAAACTAGCTGCTATGATCTCGCCCTCGAGGCAGGCAGTTTGTCGCAATTCCGTAGGTCTCACCATTCACTGGGTCTAAAGGTAGGTCTTGCCTCCTCCAAGGGTATTTATTTTTAGTGGACACGAAAATGGATGGCCGGACAATAAGAAACTTACCGTGATGTGATGACCACTGGAACGGATGCTCTGTTCTGCTTCGTGGTTGCAACAAGTGAGAGTCTTTGAACCCTGGAGGACAAGAAAATGGATTCAAATTCGGCTTGAACTCCACTATCCTAATAAGGGATCTGACGTGCAATTTTATTCCTGCTTTCGGCGTGAAGTGTAGCTCGGGTTGTCTACTTTTCGTATGTCTTCCCAAGCTTCATAGTACCGTGGCTTTTTTATTACTACTTTCCTTGCTGTTGATTGCCACTTAAAGTATGCGTTTATTCACAACTTAGTTTTTGTGCCACACTGGAAGGAAAAATCACCCGCATAATTTATAGCTAAGCTAAAAGTGTTCTCCTTTTCAATCTTTTTGTTAGTGTCTTGGTATTTTGCACCTAACAGCTAACTTAAGTCATTAAAATTTTGCGGGGTACTTCATGAGCAGAGAATAAGCCAAAAACCTCGGGGGTGATAATGCTCTTGTGGAAATAAAACCACAGGAAGGCCGTAAAAGATGAGCGTATTAAGGGGGACCCTTGCAGTAAACGGACCCATAAGTCCGCCAGAACGGCATTTGACCGATACGCCAAGTGAAGTTATCTCCCTTAGTTTTGTGGTAAGTATAACCCAACAAAATTGATAAAAAGGTGTGGAATGGTAGCCCTAGCAGACAGTGATAAGACATCCACAAAATAATCACAGACTATCGTGGCCACAACCAAGGTGGACTGGGCACAAGGGATTGAGAAATACCACAGAACACTTTGATTCCGGGTACAGTATACGGGGAGCCATCGCTGGATAGAGAACGACAGACCTTTCAGGCTACTGTAAAAACTTGGCGATTGATGGGTTACCGGGACTGAGTGCACAGATTGTCCATGCTTATGGTACGGTGGCCACCATTGAGAGCAGGAGTGCCGAAGACAAAGCTGCCGCACACGGTAAGGCCTTTGTGGCGCCGGCCCCAGAACCAGGAGAGTAATCGTGTTTAATTTTCCCGAACCAGACTTGGAGTCGTCTACTGAGTGCGAAACTCACGACAACAGGGCATTTCAGCTGTCACTCACGCAGATATTACTATCCGAATTGCTCCATATAAACCAAGGACAATTGAACGGAGGTAGATACATTCAACCTTTTCGGCGCTCCGTATTGCTACGGGGGGAGTCAGGGTTAGTGGCGATATGGAAGACTCGCTGGCATCGGTCCTCAAAAGATCCAGCCTACTTGAGGGAAAGCCTAGAAGGGGGTATCAGGCTATCAGCAGGGATCCTAGATTTCGCATAGATCGTGGCCAACAAGAACACGTATCTTTCTTAAAACCACCGGGTAGACAAGGCCTGGTTGACTTCTCTAGTTTCCCTGGTCACCCCGGTAGTGGAACTAACTGTCGACGATGAAGGCGGCTGGTAAAACGAGACGACTGGCCCACGGGTGTTGGCCAGGTGCGCGAGCCTTTCAGAGCTTACGTGTGCGTCAACTTTGAAACCGCGTTGTTCAGCGAATGTCGATCTGCAGTGATTTTGCAAACACGGAGATTCTGCAGCGCTTAGGGCAGAGAGATGTTCGGTCGGCCAAAATGGGTTAGCAACAAAAGTGCGCCACCTACGATTCCGGAAGATATTCGAATCTGCTCGAGATAAACTGAAGCATTTTATTCCAGTGCGAATTGTGTGGACGTGCTAGGGTCCTAAAGAAGCAAAAAAATAACAGAGTATCAAATCAGGTGTGACCCGAGAATATAAGACGAGGATGATGCGGAAAAAAACGATTTGATTTAGAAAGACTTGTTACGACATTAAGTAACGACCAAAAGTTGGATCAACTTTATAAGACCGAAAAACGGCGCCAATGGAATGCGCACAAAAAAAGACAGAGAACGGGAATATGGTCCAACGCGACGAGTGTTCCAAGCATTTCTACCATATCGGCCGGTGTTGCCACCCTATCTAGCCGAGACAGTAAATAAATCTCAATAAGCTGCACTATCCGGTAAGGTTTTGTAACAAACAGTCACTCGGTGGCTTCCCACAGAACTTGGCAGCGCGACCGAGGGCTATATGGAGACTTTCGGGCTTTGTAGTTTTCAGAAATGGATGGCATATCAAGTACCATAACTGTTCTCCGACGCTCATGATAACGATGGCAGCGACTTATTTTGAAAGAAGATCAAAAAGTGCTTGTTAGCAAGATCAAGCGGTAAAAGTGAGGTCAATGTGGCTCACACTCAAAAAAATGGATGGAATTGTCAAATCAGAGTCTTACGGTAAGATAGGGTGCCCCCGGGCACCGTGACCTGACCTGCCCGACCAGCGCTACACAATGACGTGTCGCTTATCGAAAAGCCGTTAATGGTGTTTTCGGATAAAAACTTCAAAAGTCTGAATAAGGAAAAAGAAAACAACCGAAGAACTTCAAACACTGAAAAATACTCTCAGGTAGTCCAAAAAAATATCAGGGCAGGATCGGCCTAACAGAGGGTCTCCAGTTACCACTCTCAACCACACCGCGCCTGCGTAAACGGCACTTGGAACCGGAATAAAAAGACTGAATCTACTAGGAGTTATATCAGAGGGAGCGCTCGAGGGAACTGTGGCTGTCTGCAACAAATATCCAGGAAGGTTGTTTTCCGGTGCGCACATCACTGTGGTTTTTTGCGCTTCACTTGTCTGGTCGCACACACATTACCATATTCTGTAATCACCCTATCTTTACAGTCCGGTGGACCAGGTCCCTGATTCTGGACGCTTTCCCCTCTGGTCCGTCTATTCGTACACTTCATTGCAATCTGACCAGGCAGCCCAAGTCCTTGCAAAGCCAGGTTGCGATATACAACATGATATCACACCCACTGTCAAAGTTCCTCCGCGGCTGAGAGGGCTGTAGTCTTGAATTCCATGATGGCATTAAACGTGACGTCCACAAACTGTGGTTCCATGAAAGGTGCAGCAACCCATCGGCCTGAGTACGGGATCCGTATGAAAGGCACCCGGTGATAATGTGGGTTGGCCCGATATATGTTGGTTACCGTGAGCAGCGACTTGCTAAAATCACCCTCGAAGAAGTTAGTGGGCCAGGTAGACGCTCGGACACAGAACACGGAAACTCATATATATATATATATATATATATATATATATATATATATATATATATAAACTTAGGCATATATATCTATGTGCACGCGCTCTGCATCTTGCAGTTCCTTACCGGCCATTTATCTTGCTATCATCCCAACGACCGTCATCGTAGGCATCCATCGACTATACATCTGTGCCTCACATCTACCGTATCCAAGCCTTCTAAATCGTTTTTTCATCTGATCATCCCTCTACGTCTTGCATTTCTCGCTGCCTGTTTTACGGTGAGTTTTGTGTCCTGTCCGCCGAAAATCCACTACAAAGTGCCAATGCTTCATTGACATCTAATCCACTGCAGTGCACCTCACCTTTTTCTCCATCGTTCCTCGCTACTGCAGTTCCTTATACCGATCTACAGCCTTTCACATGTTTGCCAGTCTGTCTCCATATGTAATTGCCCGGGACCAGCCATTCAGTCCATCTGATCTTGACTTTCAAACTCACCGGGCGTCCATTCAAATCCGCTCTTGAGCTCATTTAAACTCCACACAATCTCTATGGTGTGCATACATTTATCCTATTTTCATCCTACCTTATTCCCCCTTCTGAGCCATTTTATCCAATATTTTCATGAGAGTCTCCATATTTCCATGAATTATATCTGTCCATTCCATCACCTGTATCAATATGCTCATGCACATGGCATGCTTCGGGCGCTTCCGAAATAAACCATTTTTATTATAGCTCACGACCAGGATGAGAAAGTGGAAATTTTGGATGGAACTGGTCACCGTGAGGGAGAAGGTGGGGGCAAGAGACAGACAGGTGCTCAGAAGACACAAACAAAAAACGGGGAAACAAGGTCCTGTTCCCAGGTAACCCGGAAGGAACCATCTTGCTACATTAAGACTGTTTCTCCTTCTGTTTCCCGCTATCGGGATAAGCCACGAAACTCCAGAACGAGATCCAGGCCCTCGCCGGAGCGGTATCACAGCTTGAGTCATTTGCCGAGATAGCCCTGGGTAGGCACAGGAACGTGTTGACCAAGGGCGTTCACGAAATGTTCTGTAGGGAATCAGACCAAGAAAGCCGGGAACCCCGTCGGCATGTGGTAGACCTCCCAAGACACGTGAGTATTCCAGTGCACGAGTCATTAAAAAGGGTCATGAGGCTCGGAAAGTGGAATTCTGACGCACAGGGAACCAAGTTCATGCACAACCCCGTTCTGGTAGAATTGTGGAATCCCCGCTATGGGAGTCTTTCCTTGGCGGCGACCACAAAAATCCACCTACCCTCTGGTAGGTGTGATCAAACTGAACCAAATGACGCTATTGAGCCTAAGTACAGCTTCGTAGGCCCTGCAAAACGGACAGGATGTCCTCAATAAACAGCTGCAAATGTGTGCTCACCCACGCATCGAAAATCCCTAACAATTTATCTGAACGTGGGCCCTCCGCAGAGTATTCCACAGAAAACCACTACGCCGTGGATTCACATCACCCAAAGTAGAACACCTGTGGAGAGCTCATTGCACCGTTATAGCCCCTCCATCATCCGACCGTAACCTTCGGTGCCAAAATCGAGCGCGATACTCCGGCTTAGCGTCCGAGTGCGGAAGCTTTGGTAGCAGAAGCTTCCTAGAACGGCAGAAGGGTCCACAGATACTCTATATCAATATCCGCTGCATAGGCAACAAGCGGTAAGAACTTCAAGTAGAGGCCACTGAGGCAGATCGCACTGCGCTCTGCGAAACGATAAGGTCAACAGAGAACCCCTTTGCCCACCGGGGCACTCAGACTATAGGCTAGACCGGGAGAGTGGCAGGGTAGGCTGAGGTGTGCTGTTGACGGTCGCTCAACACCTGCAGCGAGTCCAATGTGCCTTTTTTGCGACATCCGGCATCCAGGTGGTTTCTGTAGTAGTCACTTCTGTGGATGAAAAAGCGCTCCTTAGCTGCGTCCACCACAGCCTTCGGCAACCCCAGAAGAAAGCACAAGCTTCGTGGACCGCTTACGACAAGCCGTTGGGACGAGCGGTCATTTCCCCACATTCGGGACCCAAGTGCCTTAGAAGTGGGTGAACGAGGGGTCTTCCTTTGACCACGATTTCATTGATGTGGTTCACGAAAAGACCCCTGTCCAGCTTGTTCGCCGGCTTACGGACCGGAGGGACGGCCACATCCCTGCCCTATTGGACGTTGTAATATCCAAGTGCCGTGCATGGTCGAGCTCAGCAAAATAATTTTGAATATAGTTGCATTCAAAAGGCACGTATGACATTTGAAAGGCTTTACATATTTATCCTTTGCAACGTCCAAGCTGCGTCCAATATTGTTTTGAAAACACAAAGAGTTTCGTAGCACCTGACCATCTGGGCTACAGGTCCGATTTCGATGCCGCACACACCTGAGAAGTGACTTTCAGTTGTCTGCCATTTGAACTGCAGGTTTGTTGGGCCCATGTAGCTGAACTTATAGGCCGGCTTGACCGTAAAGCCGAGTTCGGTCAACTTACCAATCCCCTGGACCGACGAGCGGGAATAGCCCACAGCAGGTCTGGTCTACTTGGTCGTGATAACAATGGACTGACCAGGCGAAGTCCATTCAAACACGAAATGCTGCGTAGGATCACCTTAAACATCAGCCTTGGACGAGGACGCATACCACTTTGCTTGGGGGTTTAATTTGGCCGAACTGCAGGGCCTGCAACATAAACCAAAGAACGGGAAATTTCCAAAGGCTCCCTAAGCGCACAAAAACGGGAGTGGGAAATGTACTCAGGCTACGGGAGCGTGATTTATACGCCCCGGTTACTCAGTTCGGCTTGCCGATTGAAAGCGAGGTGCAACCAAGAAGGTTGTCCAGGCAGGCTCCATCTACGGCTACTCAAGTTGAAGGCAGCATCATGGGAAGAAAGTTTTATCCAGAGCCCCAGCTGCTTAGTATCACATTCCACGGACAAACCAGTTTGTTTTCGTGTGGTGGCTGTAGG
This sequence comes from Fasciola hepatica, assembly GCA_948099385.1. Lineage (NCBI taxonomy): Eukaryota > Metazoa > Platyhelminthes > Trematoda > Plagiorchiida > Fasciolidae > Fasciola > Fasciola hepatica. The sequence goes on along the minus strand of CANUEZ040000113.1, from coordinate 449,011 downwards.
GTGATCACACTCAGAGGAGTGGGCAGAGCCCGTGTTTGCGGACAGTGGATCCAGCACGAATTTGGTAAAGAGGAACCTTACTAGAAAATATCAACTTCAGATTACCCTTACGTCTCTAGCAGTGAGCGGGTAGTGAGGACTCAGGTCGCGGTTGCGGGCCACGTACGATTGCAACTCGCCCCTCTAGGCAACAGTGAACACACCGAGGCCGGAGGCGTTCACAATGAATGGTCAGCCGATGCGAGTGCCGGGGCCAGCAGATTCAATTTTGTCCAGATGGCCTATTCCACAAGACGTAAAGATCGTAAACTGGGAGGGTGATGGATCTTCTCATTGACTGTGAAGTTTCGGAAGTACGGTCAGTGCTGAACCAGAGAGTAAGAAATCGTGAGGCGCTCTAGGCAGTGCCAGTAACATTAGGTCAGACGGTATACAGACCTATGGGTCGGTATGGCTCAGAAAGTTGTGTCTACGGAAAGAGAAGACGAGGGATCAGTCACAATTTCTTAACAGTCACGAGATTCTTAACTTTGGGGATAATCGCTCATCATCGTCTCGAGAAGGCCAGCTGGTACTGGAGCAGCAAGCTATAAAACCAGAGAGCAATCGAATCATCCTGAACTGCCCATCATGTGGCGTATACAGATCGGTCACTTAGAGGATAAAAATTGCGTTCTTGGTATATTGCTGCAACTGGAGAAGAGGTTTGGACGAGTGCCTTCTGTACGTTGCAAGTGATGCGGGGTGTTGTCAAATCCGCCACTTTTGCCGGCTCATCTCGGGGGTGCGGGACTTCTGCGACGATGCGCGGGTGCAGCTATGGTGGCAGATGGCACCTCATGCTTCCACTCCTTGAAGTGTATTTCAGGTTGGGTGTCCAGCGCACGGCCAGTCTCACCCATCAGCATTGGTTGAGGTATGCTAAGTCCCGTTGTTCTTGCTACCCTGTTTTATAAGACCCAACTTGCTCTCACAAATTATTGTGCTCTTATTCGATACACGTCAATGTCTTCTTCTGGGCGAGTAAAAGGCATCCATCAGATACTGCTTGCCCTATTTCTCACAACAATCTCTCCCATATATTCTTCTCCATGATGAACCATGTCCGTATTATAACAATCCTCCATTTTGCTCCTCGTCAATATCCCTTTCTAAAGCTTCATTGAGCTTCCAATCCCTATTAGTCGCCAGCCTCTTCCGGATGCTTTTCCGTTTCTGTTCCCCAAAACGGGAATCGTTATAACCATAGTCATAACATCCACTATCACTTCTGCTGCCACGCGTCGTTGCAATATAGACCTCAGATGACACAACTGTCTGGAAATCACCCCTGTTTCCCTCCGGTAGTCATATATTTGATTGATGAATATTCCTGCTCCTCATTTCAGCTGACCACCGTTATTAAGATCCTTCTTTGCGTCGTTCTGACCTTGCAAAGCACAATGTATTTCTCCGCTCTCTTTCGCTATAACTTCAATTGTTCGGTAGATTCTGTTCTCTGCCGGTACACAATGATCCATTCAAGAAAAAAGGAGCCCTGGAAGTATTATTTGCCTCTTTCATTAAGCATCCCTTTATCACTGTCGGTCAATATTCACCGCCGAGACGGCCATGGGATTCATCAGCCCCTAAAATATGCAACTCCGCCCCCGAAAACAGTTGTTACCACTGTGTTACTATATCCAATACTACTTCTATCGTCTCCATGCCTCGCCGCAACAAAAATTCAGGTCGAGGTCGCTGTTAAAAATCATGTCCGTATACTCCTGGCTTTCAACGATCTTACCAAACAATGCTTGCTCTCCTCAGAAATTCAGCTGATCACCCGTTCCGTGATATTTCTTTGCTTGATCCCAATCTCATGGAGAGCCAAGTCCTCTCCACATTTGCCCAACATAGTTTAACTCCCTCAGGGGGTTGTTTTAGGTAGGTATTCCGTGATCGTCCCACAAAGGACATGATCAATTGACCCACCAGTAACTCTTTTTCTGGGCTCTCCTTTCATTCCTTTTTAACATGCGGCCGTTTAAGCGCTGCTCTAAGCCCGCTAAGTCGGTTCGCCATGCTCATTCTCGTTAACCGTTTTCACCTTAAGGATATCGATTGCTCCGGATTACTGTACCCATTAACCCATTTCATTTGTGTTGTTTTCACAGTCTATCTTAATAAGTAATCACTCCCGAATGAAACGTCTTTCAGTCGCCATACGCCAATGCTTATTAGTTGACTGGCTGATCGGTTTTCCTCATTTCACAGCTGATTCATTTTTTTCATCCCAGGCCGGTTTTTAACCATATCCATCTCGTCCGTTGCACAGTCATTGACTTTTAACATTTCCCGCAACAAATACCGGCTCATTAAAGGTTTCCTTTCTTCATATTTGACTCCCCACCGGTACCGTCTAATTCTGTCTGTTTCATGTTGATATTCCCAAAGTTCCATCACCTCTGGTCTCTGTGGTAGACTCCACCACCAGCACTCGACTTTCACCTTTGCAGGGAGCTACTGCCAGGTCAGTTCAGTTCAGTTCAGATCAGCTCAGGTCATGTCAGGTCAGGTCGGGTCGCGGGACTTGCGACTTGGCCAACAAGAGTCCAGATTCTCGAGCACCACCCTCGGCATCTCACCGTGCCCCGACTGCAATAGTACCTTATTGGCATCTTGGGGTTGACGGAGTCAATTTTGGAGCGTTAAGTTGGGCTCATTTCTGGAAAAGCAGCCACTCACAATCTGAACAAACCAAAAGCTAGAACACGGCACAAACATACACTGTGTTAGATAGCGGAACAAGTTCTAACCGATGAAACGAGCTTCAAAGGGGAATAGTACGTGCATCATGAGTAAAAACAAATGAGTTAATACCCAGAGAAGCCAGGATTGGAGGCTGTTGGCAAGGTGGAATTGGGATTTTGACTGGACTCCCAACGGGTGTAAGTGATGAAAGTTGTGGGTAATTTGGGGTTTCAAGGAAAAGTGGCGAACACCGATGTCCAAGCTAGCGTCGGACTGCACGACCGTGAGTGGGGACATTACAGCTTTAGTAAGTTGATTCCATGCTTTAGCCCCACCTAACTAGAAGAAGTTAGCCCGGATAGTTCTCGGTTCTCTGGGCTTCCTAAGTTTCAGACTGTGTCCCCTCCAGACCGAGTTCTCGTCAATTTCAAAGAGGTTTATTAGTCACTGACGTCCCTTTCAGCAGCTCTCATCTGTCCCTTCTCAAGGAAGAAAAGCCCTAGGATTGCCAGTCTTTTTGCAGACGGTATATTCCGGAGACATGAGTTAGTCTTTGTAAGCCTTCTTTGCGCAGCATCTAGAACCTGCCGGTCTCTAACTAGGAGAGGAACGCATGCCTGCGCAGTGTATTCTAGGTAAAGCCCAACAATGACCGAGTAAATTGGGATTACCATCCCGGGCTTTCTGGCGCCAACGGTCCTTCGGAGCCGATAAAGAGCCCTATTAGCCTTGCTGGCTGTGGCGGCCCATTAGACGGACTGTTTGAAGGTCTGGGATAAGCACACCTAAGTCCATCATAATAGAGGCAAGTGCGATCTCCTGGGGGTTACCTGAATCCAGGTATCGCGGGGCTAAAGCGCCATTCTTTGTTTAATGGCCTCAATTTCTTGTCTCTTAACAAACCTTTCGGAAGTTTGGTTCTCCGGCTTTCAAAAAAGTTGACTCTGTTAATTTCTTACAGTCAGCCTGGAACCTTGCACAGCCAAATGAGACTTGCAAAGTTCCGACTTGGTATTGTTCGATATTTAGATACAGCGATAGTTATAAACGTCTCCTTCTTGGTGGATTGCGCTTGTCGAATTTTGTTGGTTCTGGGTTCGGAAGAAGCAAAAGTCCGTTTATTCATTGAGCGTAAAGGTTAACATTTGGGGAGGTCGTACTGTAGGCCCCAGGTTGCTGGCCGCGAGTGCAGAGTGTCCAGGTCTGACTTTAAGTCATAATCAGTTGGGTTCCCGGTAATCTCAGCATCTTCAGCCAACGAGTAGCAAAGAGAATTTAGCACCATCAACGGGTCGTTTATGGAAGAAGGACAGCAGTGATTTTAAGACAGATCTCCGTGGGACCCCACTGCAGGCTTTCGCTGAGGATCACGTAAGGCCTTCTACCCTGACGTAGAACCTCCGGTTCTTCAGGTAATCCGTTAACATGTCATCGCTGGAGGCGCTATTTATAACACTGCCATTTTAGAGGTAAAAAAGGGTGGTGTATTGAATCCAACGCCTTCAGGAAGTCAAAGCAAAAAGCCTCCATCCGGTCACTCTTGTCCAGACGTTCCGTCACTTCATCCAGGAAGGACAGTAGATTCGTGGAACATGTCTTAGTTTCGACAAGCCCGAGCCCCTCCACTCCCAGTAGATCACGGTTATCTATATGACGAAAAATTTCTTTTTCGTAGAGTCACTCCAGGAAAGGTAACACAAGGTGTAACAACCAGTCGTGGAAAATCCTCCTGAAACCATAGCAGTTCCATGTTTTTCTTAACATCACTCACTTGATATGATAAGATGTTATATTTCTCGATCATGGTCGAGACGCACGCGCAATCTCATGATCATGGTGTACAACGTTACCCAAAACAATGAATTATACAGTAATTTCAAGAAGGCGGGTCGGAAACGTCAGAAGCAAAACATTATAGCTACAGATAGTTTGAATCGACCGAGGTGATAATGGTTTGCGAGGCAAATACGGTCTGGTTTCGAATTCGAGTCGGTTGGTGGTGGCCCGTGGAAATACAAAATATGTCGTGAAAATATATCGCTAAGGATGCATTATAAACCATAATAGTGCAAGCTGTGGGTAACGGAGGCCTATTGGGGTTCTATGCACGGAATAAATTGTGAACATGGAGAGATGAAAGAAATGAATGGGAGTGCACTCGTGAACGTTGGTGAGTATGAAGGGAACGGCTCTCTATGAAGACGATGATGGATATTCCCGGTTATAAGAAACGGAGTGCGTCATGAAACGGGGAGGCATGAGCAAACTTTGTGGGAGTGGTCTGGGAAACGATGAGTGTGGAGGAAACAGCAATCTATATAAAAGGTGATTTTAGGTTCAGGATCAATAACCCGTATCATTCAGAAAAAAGGGAGCGCAACTTGTAGGCCTTGAACTGGTGAGGAGTCAATTTCAAGCGGAATGCCGATGGAAAGTAGAATGAAATTTTGCAAGAGAAAACTGAGTGAAAAACCTCCGCGTAGGCTCGCGCCTTATTGTTCTGACAAAAAACATATTGTCTTATTAATTCTCAGTGATGTTCGGCGTCATAATTGGGAACCACGGATGGGGGGATAAGTGTACTCATGTTCGGATGGAGTATCGACTTTTAATGAATGCAAGATTCCTATGCTGCGTATTCTGGCTCTGTTATTGGATTGCTTCACATGATACCAAGGTAACGCCCAGCATCCCGTGGGTGTGGTTCATCAGGCGGGGTGAGGGAAGTGTCAATCAATCAGTAGAAGGTTGTTTTCGAACTGTTAGTTGTGAAGCCTCAGTAGTAGAGATGTTGCGTCAGAAGAAGCCTGTCAATCTACTGGTAAGCAGTTGGGAGTGATCAGGTCGTGTGGCTCGATTGCAATCCCGTTCGGTATAAAAGGTGCCATTTAGGTCTCTGTCGGTACAGGTCAAAGTGTGGGCATAGGTCACCGAAAGTGGAGCCCGGGAGTGGGTGACGTCAAACCTGAAATAAATGATGTTAGCAGTCTGGACGTGGTTCCAGCAGTTAGTTATGGTAATAAATAGCGACAGTTAGTAATGAGCTGGTTGGGTTTATGTGAACCGTCAGTGGCAAATTTTATACTCTGATCTGGGTTTTAATTCGAGAGCTTAATTAACGTCGGGTTGCAGGGGGTTGATAAGTACTACTACAGGCTAGCAAGATAACGTAAAGCGGGTGGGCTGCTGCGTCTGCATTTCAAAGGGTAAATGGTTTGCACGTAATTAGAGGTTGTAAAGAGCAATTAAGTAAGATTTCGAGAAGAACCACTAGGGCATCGGTGGTGATGCGTTAGGGAAAATTGTTATCATGCAGAGAAACGTGGACATGGGTTCATCTGTGCTCCTACTCGGTGGTGCCAACCTAATGAGATTAAACTTAAATGTGAGCGGGAAAATCTCATGACGTGGTGGATGCATGAATACCATATTTGTTGTAAGATTGATAAGAGATAGTCAGTGGGGAATGGAACATATGAAAGGTTCTCCGTGTTTGTTTTTTGTAGACTTAAGTGAGGCAGGTGTTGGTCATCTGTTGCCTCTGTAGTGTTACCAATAAACTAGCATGTTATCCATGTCAGTGGGCTTAAAGTCCAGGCTGCAGTAGTGATTGTTGTTGGCAGGGGCTGTGGTCACTGTTAGGTAGGGTTGTAAACCTAAGAATGGCTTGGACGCTAGGACATCGAGAAGGCCGCTTTCTAAGAGAGATGACGAAGGGTGGAGGGGTATGGATGGAAAAGGTGACCGGTTCCCACTGTGTTCTTATCTCTCTCTTTTTTATTTATTTATTTTCTTCCTTTTCCGGGCTTCACCGCGGTTGTAGTTATTCGTCAGGTACGTCGATACGCTGTCCAGGTCAATGAGTTGAAAGTCAGGGCTATGGTAGCGATTGTATTTGACGTCGACATGCATGCTAGGTGCGCTTATGGGGGGTATGGGGTGGTTGAAACTTGGAGCGGGGGGTGGGTGAGCCTACGTGGAGAGTCCAGTGCGCTGTCACCCCAGTCAGTCTCGTGCGTGAAAACCAAAAGCTTGTCGAGCGAACAAGGGTGGTGTGGGGTTTCCCCTTTCGCAGGATCAGGTCTGAGCTGATGGGAGACACACCCATAGATGAAGGTTGCCCAATTCCTTCAAAGCCCGATGTCAGTGGTATTTGGTGATCGAATCGATCCCACGAGGTCTTTCTTTTGTTTCCAGTGTTCTTTTTTCACAGTCTTCTTCAATTTTTTCGTTTCTTAAGAGATGGGTGGTTGAGCCCATATAGGAACTTTCCATAGCCCCTCTGCCCGACAGTAGTTTTATGCACAATTGTCTTTTTTCGCAACTGCTGAGGGTGGTCTGTTTTTCCCACGTTCGGACGACGCTATGGTATGGGTGCCGTTGACATCAGGGGTTTCGCTAGCATGGGCTTGGAAAATACAGAGTGAAACAGTGCACACACACGGAGTAGGACAACGAGCGTTGTAAAGCGCAAGATAGCATATTTGTGTCAGCCTCATACAGCGCCAGACCATGCCTAAGACCATCAGAGACCATTCTGGGCCAGCTGATGTGGATGAGTTTAGCTCTGCTGATGGGAAATAGTGTGAAGCATAAGAGGGAATATGATAGAAGTTGATGGATGGTAGATACAGGGGTGAGACGGGAGGAAAGGCCACCAAGTAGGTACTAGCAGGTATGCTTCTGGGATAAGAGGTTCTGGAATGAGACGATTAAGAAAGGCGAAATGAGGCCGGACATAAAACCCAGGCGAGTGGTGGTAGCCAAAATGAACGGGAAAGGAGTGAAAAGATCAGGTAAGGCGGTAAGCAGCGGAACTTAGTGTCCTAGGGTCCAAAGCCACATACCTGTTTGCTGCAGGGACATCTAAGCCCAAGAAACTTAGACTGGTTGGCAATAGAACACAAACATAGTCCAAAATTAGGAGAACCGGCAAGCACCAAACTAGGTATAGTTATAAAAGTCAGCAAACTGTGGCTACAGTAGTATAGATTGTGCGCAGTATAACGTAAAAGAGAATGGTTGCCCTGGCGTTTGTCATCGGGCGAGAGGTGAAAGTTCTAGTGCAGTAATCCTAGTAATCAAACCCGTTTTCGTGAGCCACCTCTTCGGTAACGGTCTGGCCTGTAAGAAGGATCACATTGGGAACAGCCAAGGAGTGATCCAGCGAGCCTCTGAACTGAGAAATTGAGAGACTCTCGCGGATGTTTAGCGGGAGTTTATTCCATAACTTTGAGTACATATATATATATCTGTACGTGGATGCCATCATCGGACGGGTCATGAGAAAGCGGTCGAATGCAAAAGACTGTGTCACATTGTGGTCTAATAATCAAGGCGATCTTCATATGCTTGGTCTATGGTAATGTTATCACGGGTCGTGCTAGTTGCAGAAGATGCGTCTAGGATTTTGCATATTGCTCCTTTAAATTGTATCAGCGTGCGACACGATCGCAGTGAGTCAGAAAGCTTATTCCAGAGGCTGGAGTAGATAACCAAGAAATTTTCAGATCTGATAGAGAGTCTAGATTGGGGGGTTGTAATGGTGAACTGCCTGGGACGGAGGGAGTAGGGAGTCTCACTAGAGAAATCGAGTGGGTAATCAGACGAGTGGGCTTTTGAATCCAGGAGGTTGAAGAGAAATGAGAGATTGAGGTTGATACGACGTAACCATAGTGGCTCAAGCCGGAGTAGTTCTTGTCTGGCTCTATAGTTAAGGCTGGGAGAAGTGGCCAGCAATTTTTTGGTGAAGGAGCGTTGCACTTTCTCTATGTTAACCCGGTCGGCCTTTCGCATCAGGGTGAAGACTAGGGGGCAGTATTCCAGTAGCGACCTGGTGTGAGTCCTGAATACCAGGAGCTTACTCTCCTGAGCACGGTATGTCCTGAGGATAAGTGCAATCATCCTTCTTGCTTTGCCAATTAGGGTCAATGCTCGTTCATGGAAGTTGAAGGAACATGAATAATGCAGGCCCAGATCCCTTACCACATGAGTAGTTGGTTTCGGCAGACCATTTATTTTAAGGGAGCCAGGTGGAACGTGGCATTTGTAAGAAAGAAGGGAGCTCTTAGCCGCGGAAAACTTCATCAGCCATCGGGCACACCATTCTTTAAGGGACTTCAAGTCTGACAGAATATCACTCACAGCTGAGTGCATGGCGTTCGCCTCAGAAGTATAGACTAGTTTTATGTTGTCAGCAAAGAGGATTGTCGTGCCATGACGCAATACTTGGAAGACGTCCTTTATGTACATAAGAAATAAGAGAGGACCTAAAACGCTACCCTGTACCACCCCGCTAGTAATTCGTTTGGGCCGAGAGGATGTTCTATTGACTATGATGGTTTGGGAACTTTCAGAGAGGTAAGATGATAGCCACGACAGAAGGGGGTCAGCGACTCCGTGGGGTTTAATTTTCGGCAGTAAGCGGGCGTGAAATACACGGTCGACCGCTTTAGTCATGTCGAGAAAGATGACGATAATTGACTTGCTGCTGTCAGCTTTAAAAGTGATTAAATTGAGGAAGTCCATCTGACACGTGAGGCACAAACGGGACTTTAGAAACCCATGCTGAGTTGGGCTGATGAAATTTCGAGAAGTCAGGAAATTTGCAAGCTGGTCCTTTACTATCCTCTCCATGAGCCTGGAAGCAATCGAAGTGTGGTTTATGGGGCGATAGTTCCCCGGATCATGCAAAGGCCCATTTTTGTGTTTTGGAATTATACAGGACGCTTTCCATTGGGTTGGGTAGACTCCAGACGACATAGATAGTGTAAAGAGGTTCAGCAATAGGAACACTAGGTCAGGTCCTCCAGATCGAAGTAGGACAGGTGGAAGGTCGTCAGGCCCTGGGAGATGGGAGGATTTCGTGTTGGCCAGGAATTTCCTGATGTTGGCCGTGGTAAATGTTATGGTTGATATCTCGTCCCGTGTGAGCATCGGATAGCAGAATGGTGGAGGGTTCGTGTCCGTAATAAGAGCTGAGGCGAAATAGCAGTTGAAAGTTTCAGCCATATCTTCTGGCGAGACAAGGTGGGTGCCATTTTGGATAAGGAATGAGATATTGTTTCCATTGCTGCGCGAGTTACGAGATTTTAGCAGTCTTGAGAGAAGCTCCACACTGTGAGGCTGCTGTAGGGCAGTCCATTCTTGCTTTTTGAGTTTATTCTCGGTTGTTGCGTAGAAATCACGGCAGAGTCGGCTTATTCTGAGTATCAAAAAGAAGCCTCGATTCCTGAGGAAAGAGTTCTGGAGCTTACAAATCCTTTGTCGAAGTATGTCAATTTTGGCAGTCTCGGCTCTAATATGTCTAACGGCTGAGGTAAGGCAATTTATGGAGGGAAGCAACTTGACATAGAACGCATCGGCTGCTTTTTGCGGATCAGATATGAGGAAAAAGTCAGACCAGTCAATGCCCCGGATGGAGGTAGCTAACTGGGCCCAGTTAGTTAGTCTGTAGGTGTTTTGGTTTTTGATTTCGACAACTTCAGGTAGGCATGATTCTTGTGTAACATTTTGTGGTCACAACCGGGAAGGTTTTGTGTGACGGAGACGTTCACGTCACGGAGGCCATAAGTGAACACCAAATCGAGGATATTGTTATGCCTTGTTGGTGTGGAGACATGCTGTGTCCATCCTGCAGCGTAGGTGTCCAGAAGGAAATCGGATAAATGTGAGGAGGCAGTCATTGTATTCCAACAAATACCCGGAGTGTTAAAGTCTCCTGCTATGATCTTCGGACCTAAGGATAGAGTAGAAATGTACTCGAAAGCCCTAAAAACATGCGGAAATTCAGGGTAGCTAGAAATGGGTGCTCGGTAGATGCACCCAATACGCAACACGTTTCCAGGAATTTGGGTGGAGAGCCTGAGAGAGTCGGGGATACAGTCGAGCACTGGAAGGCGGAGGGGTGGCAGGTAGTTTATGTTCATGTATGCAAGACAACCACAGCCTTGGCGGTTCACTCTGCTTACTCGAAGGGGGTTTAAGCCTACCAACGAGACAACGTCAGTTGGGGTGTAGTCGGCTAACCATGTTTCTGTAACCAGAACAATGTCAAAGCTAGAAGCAGGTACATGTTTCCTCAAGTGGTTAACTTCGTTCAACAGCGAACGGGAATTCAACAGTAGGAGGGAAACTCTGCCTGTATCTTTGAGATTACAATGCGCTTAAGCTCCGCGTGAGGGTAGCGGAAGACTATTGGGGCCGAGTATGCTTCCGGCAGCCGGGTTGTCAGCCAGGAGGGTGTCGCCAGGAGGAGAAGTAACTGGGCTTGGGGGATTGGCAGGTGGGTTATATGGTAGTTGTTTGTAGGGTACGGTGTGGTCGCCTATGTAGGGCAAGGATGGGGAGAGGACCTCAGTTGTTCCACGGGTTTGATGAGTTGAAGCCTGGAGGGGGATAGTGTAAGGAAAGAGGGATGAGGAGGTGCTGTTTGGGAGAATATTCTCGGAGGGGGCCGGCAGGAAAAAAGCGGCCACGGAGGGATAGCAGTACTAGGCCAAGAGTCGTAGATAGGTCTTGTGGGAGTGGGTAGTTAGGTGGGGTGCGGAGATGGTCCCCAGGGAGTGACTGGGTAGCGTTAGAGTTATAGATTAGTTTGTGTGGCGGATAGTAATTTAATGGAGCGGTGACTGGGGGGGGGATAAGTTGGGTGCAAGTAAGGTGGGAATGATAAGGCAGTTAGCCGGGATGGAAAAGTAGGATCCACAGCCGTATAAGAAGCTGGTAAAGTTTCGCTTGACTGAGCCATTTCTTTATGGTTTGCATGTGCATTATGTTGATGGGCCTTGTTCTTTTGGCGACGAAGTGTTAACTTCTGAGGGTCGATCTGCACTGACGGGCTAATCAGCGGTGGTGGCCTAGGTGGTAACCAGATACATTCTGGTGGCGAATAGGTGAGTGCAGCTGGTGGGTTTAGGGGCCTGGTTGAATTATCGAAAATGCCAGAGGTAACAGGATGCATGGGTGTGGACGGAGGTGGGTTGATGGTGCAGTGGTTTTTAGGTATGGTTGAATGACCCGACATGGAGCTAGCAGAAGGAGTGGGGTCATCTAGGCTTGTGGAGAACATGAGCTCGCGGGTGGATGAGTTGGAGGAACCTTCATCTGTTTTGTGGATGCTGGGGCGCTTGTTCCTGTCTAGAGATTTGCTTGGGCTGTTCTGAATATTGGGGCGTCTGCCAGGTGGCTCGTTGGGTGAGGAAATTGGCGTGCTGTCTAAATCTACGGTTGAATTGTGTTCTGCAATAGATGGTAACATCGGGTGATGGCCAGTGATAGGTGCACCTGAGTTTCGGGGTGGACTGTTGGTCGCACTAACACCGGAGTTACTATTCTGGGCGTGACTCTTGTGCACTTCTCTTTGCAGTGGGGTCTTGCCATGAAATATCTTGGCGCACTTGAAGCCGGTTTTGGCTACGACTAACGATTGCCGGCTGATAAAAATCTTGGCGACAACTTCATTTGCAAACTGGAACAGCAGTAGACAGGTGGTGCGCAGGGAAGTTTTGCGGAGTCTAACACGGTGGCACGGTTGTGAGTCAAGATTGCAAGCGCTTAAGATCATATTTTTAGCAGCCAAGAGAGGTTTTCGGTCTGGGATATTAAACACAATCGCATTGTTTGCTATTTCTATCCGTCTGAAGATTTCCGAGGCAATTGTGTCCACAAACTTCGTGGCAGGTAGTAGATTGGTTGGAGTATGTTGTGCGGCTGGATCAAGCAAGAATGCTATAGGCATCAGTTGACCGATAATCCAATCAGAGGAGTCAAGACTGCTCAGATTTCTGCTCATTTCCGTGGTTTGTCTATTATCAAGTCTAAGTATATCTACCAGAGAGACTGAGCAGTTATCCAGTGAGTTTTGCAGTTTAGCGGTCTTGCGACGGCGGTTGCTGACAGCGATCTTGGGTCGGCTAGGAGGAGATGTAGGCATATCTATGGTGGTAGGGATGTGGATGGCCAATCGGATAAGACGTGGCAATGTGCGGGGGCAAGAGAGCTATGCGAAAGCAGAGGATTAAGTGTAGATTATGGCCAATATATTTAGGCCATAGGGAGGAAGAACGTGTTAGCCACGGGAGGTCAATATCGGCGGAACTAATTGCGTATCGGTTGTTCAGCTAAAAACTGCAGGCTGTTTCCGCGGATGGTGCTGTTTGAAAGTTTCCGGTTGTATTACGCAAGTCTCTTTACGAAGGTGATTCCCTGAGTGGTATCTTGGAATCTGCTAGTGTTTGACTGGGACTGATGTTTCGCTTAGCTCCTACCCTAAGAGCAGTTCAAAGATCACTTTTGTGTGAATCTTTTGCCACCGGGTGGTCCCAAGGAATAGCGTTCAGAAAAAATCGCTCGATTTTTTCTGGGTCGGACAACAGACCTTAGAGCTATAGTTTTAGGGATTATTCTAGATAGCTTAATAAAAACTATACCGATAATAGCGAAATGGCCACGTGGAGTAAAGCAGTTTCGATATTTACGTGAATACAAATTGCCTACACCTTTGACGTGTCTTTACGCACTGTTTGATTTTATGGACCAATTGTTGTTTGTTCGCGCTCAGAGCGCTACTTTGTCATATTCTTGTTCTGGACCTACTCGACGCACGTGCTCCTTGCTCGCACGCCGCAACTCGGTTTCTCGTTTGTTGAGTCCTCCTGATCTCATAATTGAGGTTTGTACCTGTTTCTTGTCGTTGTTCATTCAATAATATAGTATCTTAGAATATCACAGATAATCGCCATTTGATTTCGGGATCCGTTGTGAATTTGGCTACGCATTGCTCAAACGTGTGTTACAATACTCAGTTGATCGATTTGGAACGAGAAAACACGCAAAATTCCAAGAAAAGAATTGAAGATATTGAAATCTGGACAGGAGGTTATACGGCAAGTCACTGGGGACGTTTTGTGTGCCTTTGATTTTTTAGTTAATGCAAGATCGCCTAGTCCTGTCAGTGCTAGTTCACATGTTACTGAGGGCAATATGGATTGTAAGAATGTTGATCTATATAGGCTGAGGATATTAGACCTAGAACAACAACTGTTATCGGCTAGGTAACAGAAAGTGCTTGAGCACTAGACCAACAACCACGACCTTTCCGATAAATCAAGGCACAATAAAATTGGAAAATCCACGCCGGTCGCCGACTATAACACATTGACGTCACCAACGATCGATCTGCTATGAATGGAACTGGCGGTATTCGACGGACGATCCAAACAATACTGCAAGTTCTTCGGGCAGTTCAAAACGTACGTCGAAAATAAGATAACCGGCCTCAGGCAAAGGCTTCTCTATCTGACTCACTACTGTCGAAGCCGAGCAAGGGAGGCTGTCGAAGTGGAAACCATGCTCGACCCAGAACAAGGCTACACCCGAGCAAGGAAGATTCTGGGGGACCTGTTTGGCCAATCTTTCAAAGTAGCCCGTAACCTAATAGAGGGCTTGACGGTAGAGGCGAAAAGAACCAAGGGCAATGTCTACACAATGGCGGACCTAGTGATCAAAATGCGGAACTGCTCAACGGCCCTTGGCCATTTATGTTACAGAGCTTACCTAGATGAATTGCACACCTAGCAGGGCATTGTCCGTCACCTCTCTCCCGAACTACAGGGTCAGTGGGCGTAAGAGGCGGAACGTATAAGCCGAGGCGACCGGGAGGCTAACTTGGATGACCTGACAGAATACTTGGACAGGCGAACCAAGATAGCCGACAGCAGATTTGGTCGATTCATCCGGGACAGCAACTGAGCAAACAATCTAGTACCGGTCAGGTTCAAACCACTGCTCGAGGAGAGCCGAAATATCAGCCTTGGACCAATGCACACGCCATTTCAGGCGATGCCACGGCGCAACCAAGTTGCAGGTCCTGTGATGCTAGCCATGGGCTATTAGAATGCCCCAAGTTCGTGAACGCCACAATAGACGAACGATGGGGAACGGCGAGGATGACAGGAGCGTGCTTTATATGTCTCAAAACCACGCACCAGGCGGCAGCTTGTAGAACAAGGAACAGATGTGGTCACGGGGGCTGCACGGGCAGATACCATCGATTGTTACACCAGGCGAGAGAAACTACACCCGAGGCGAGCACAAAGACCAGCGTGACTTGTTCAACTTCGCGGTCTGCCAGTAAACCAGTATGTTTAGGGGTAGTTGCTCCGGGAGTGGTGACCCCAATAGGGGTGGTCAAAGCGTTGGCTTTCGCCGACGGTGGATCTGAAACCACCCTAGTGAAAGAGCGGTTTGCCGGCAAACACCGGCTCTCCAAAAATGCGACTTCGTTAGCAGTGAGCACGGCGAGCGTAACACAAGTGGTGACTGCCGGCCGGTTGAGGTTGCAACTCATCTCCTTAGACACCAATGAGCAGATGAAACCAACGGAAGCATTCACATCAACTGATCTCCCCATGCGAGTACTAGGGTCGGCCAACGTGATCTTGACCAGGTGGCCCCACCTGCAGGACGTAACCATTGTAGACTGGGAAGACGATGAAGTGGATCTTCTCATTGGCTGCGACGTGCCACAGGCACATTGGGTACTTGACCAGGGAGTGGGCGACCGCCAGGCACCTCATGGCGTACGCACGGCTCGGGGGTGGATGTTGTGTGGTCCAGTAGGGGGACGTAGTTCCGTGAATTACTTATCCGCCGAAACGGACCGCATAGATTATTACCTGCAGCGGCTGTATGAAGGAGTTTCATGACATCTGAGACGAAAAACCATTGTTGTCTCAAGAGGAGAGTTCGCTTTACGAACGCTGCGGCACAGCAATGGAGGCCTTAAAAAACAGCTCGAGGTTCCCCTGCCATGGTTCACGTCTGCTGACCTGTGGACTGATAACAGAAACTATGTTATCCAACGACCACTACGACTGAAGGAACGCTCCGTTCGAGACCAGGATCTGCTGGAACGATACGCAGAACTGATGAAGCGAAACGAAGTTCTCGGCTAAGATGAAAGGGTGCTTGCTATCACGGACGGCCGGAAGGGTATATGGTGTCTACCTCATCACCGGGTTAGCAACCCCAGGAAACCCGAAAAACCACGGGTGGTGACTGTAAAGAAATTGTGACTGATCCCTCGTCTTCTCTTTCCGTAGACACAACTTTCTGAGCCATACCGACCCATAGGTCTGTATACCGTCTGACCTAATGTTACTGGCACTGCCTAGAGCGCCTCACGATTTCTTACTCTCTGGTTCAGCACTGACCGTACTTCCGAAACTTCACAGTCAATGAGAAGATCCATCACCCTCCCAGTTTACGATCTTTACGTCTTGTGGAATAGGCCATCTGGACAAAATTGAATCTGCTGGCCCCGGCACTCGCATCGGCTGACCATTCATTGTGAACGCCTCCGGCCTCGGTGTGTTCACTGTTGCCTAGAGGGGCGAGTTGCAATCGTACGTGGCCCGCAACCGCGACCTGAGTCCTCACTACCCGCTCACTGCTAGAGACGTAAGGGTAATCTGAAGTTGATATTTTCTAGTAAGGTTCCTCTTTACCAAATTCGTGCTGGATCCACTGTCCGCAAACACGGGCTCTGCCCACTCCTCTGAGTGTGATCACCCTACAGCCACCACACGAAAACAAACTGGTTTGTCCGTGGAATGTGATACTAAGCAGCTGGGGCTCTGGATAAAACTTTCTTCCCATGATGCTGCCTTCAACTTGAGTAGCCGTAGATGGAGCCTGCCTGGACAACCTTCTTGGTTGCACCTCGCTTTCAATCGGCAAGCCGAACTGAGTAACCGGGGCGTATAAATCACGCTCCCGTAGCCTGAGTACATTTCCCACTCCCGTTTTTGTGCGCTTAGGGAGCCTTTGGAAATTTCCCGTTCTTTGGTTTATGTTGCAGGCCCTGCAGTTCGGCCAAATTAAACCCCCAAGCAAAGTGGTATGCGTCCTCGTCCAAGGCTGATGTTTAAGGTGATCCTACGCAGCATTTCGTGTTTGAATGGACTTCGCCTGGTCAGTCCATTGTTATCACGACCAAGTAGACCAGACCTGCTGTGGGCTATTCCCGCTCGTCGGTCCAGGGGATTGGTAAGTTGACCGAACTCGGCTTTACGGTCAAGCCGGCCTATAAGTTCAGCTACATGGGCCCAACAAACCTGCAGTTCAAATGGCAGACAACTGAAAGTCACTTCTCAGGTGTGTGCGGCATCGAAATCGGACCTGTAGCCCAGATGGTCAGGTGCTACGAAACTCTTTGTGTTTTCAAAACAATATTGGACGCAGCTTGGACGTTGCAAAGGATAAATATGTAAAGCCTTTCAAATGTCATACGTGCCTTTTGAATGCAACTATATTCAAAATTATTTTGCTGAGCTCGACCATGCACGGCACTTGGATATTACAACGTCCAATAGGGCAGGGATGTGGCCGTCCCTCCGGTCCGTAAGCCGGCGAACAAGCTGGACAGGGGTCTTTTCGTGAACCACATCAATGAAATCGTGGTCAAAGGAAGACCCCTCGTTCACCCACTTCTAAGGCACTTGGGTCCCGAATGTGGGGAAATGACCGCTCGTCCCAACGGCTTGTCGTAAGCGGTCCACGAAGCTTGTGCTTTCTTCTGGGGTTGCCGAAGGCTGTGGTGGACGCAGCTAAGGAGCGCTTTTTCATCCACAGAAGTGACTACTACAGAAACCACCTGGATGCCGGATGTCGCAAAAAAGGCACATTGGACTCGCTGCAGGTGTTGAGCGACCGTCAACAGCACACCTCAGCCTACCCTGCCACTCTCCCGGTCTAGCCTATAGTCTGAGTGCCCCGGTGGGCAAAGGGGTTCTCTGTTGACCTTATCGTTTCGCAGAGCGCAGTGCGATCTGCCTCAGTGGCCTCTACTTGAAGTTCTTACCGCTTGTTGCCTATGCAGCGGATATTGATATAGAGTATCTGTGGACCCTTCTGCCGTTCTAGGAAGCTTCTGCTACCAAAGCTTCCGCACTCGGACGCTAAGCCGGAGTATCGCGCTCGATTCTGGCACCGAAGGTTACGGTCGGATGATGGAGGGGCTATAACGGTGCAATGAGCTCTCCACAGGTGTTCTACTTTGGGTGATGTGAATCCACGGCGTAGTGGTTTTCTGTGGAATACTCTGCGGAGGGCCCACGTTCAGATAAATTGTTAGGGATTTTCGATGCGTGGGTGAGCACACATTTGCAGCTGTTTATTGAGGACATCCTGTCCGTTTTGCAGGGCCTACGAAGCTGTACTTAGGCTCAATAGCGTCATTTGGTTCAGTTTGATCACACCTACCAGAGGGTAGGTGGATTTTTGTGGTCGCCGCCAAGGAAAGACTCCCATAGCGGGGATTCCACAATTCTACCAGAACGGGGTTGTGCATGAACTTGGTTCCCTGTGCGTCAGAATTCCACTTTCCGAGCCTCATGACCCTTTTTAATGACTCGTGCACTGGAATACTCACGTGTCTTGGGAGGTCTACCACATGCCGACGGGGTTCCCGGCTTTCTTGGTCTGATTCCCTACAGAACATTTCGTGAACGCCCTTGGTCAACACGTTCCTGTGCCTACCCAGGGCTATCTCGGCAAATGACTCAAGCTGTGATACCGCTCCGGCGAGGGCCTGGATCTCGTTCTGGAGTTTCGTGGCTTATCCCGATAGCGGGAAACAGAAGGAGAAACAGTCTTAATGTAGCAAGATGGTTCCTTCCGGGTTACCTGGGAACAGGACCTTGTTTCCCCGTTTTTTGTTTGTGTCTTCTGAGCACCTGTCTGTCTCTTGCCCCCACCTTCTCCCTCACGGTGACCAGTTCCATCCAAAATTTCCACTTTCTCATCCTGGTCGTGAGCTATAATAAAAATGGTTTATTTCGGAAGCGCCCGAAGCATGCCATGTGCATGAGCATATTGATACAGGTGATGGAATGGACAGATATAATTCATGGAAATATGGAGACTCTCATGAAAATATTGGATAAAATGGCTCAGAAGGGGGAATAAGGTAGGATGAAAATAGGATAAATGTATGCACACCATAGAGATTGTGTGGAGTTTAAATGAGCTCAAGAGCGGATTTGAATGGACGCCCGGTGAGTTTGAAAGTCAAGATCAGATGGACTGAATGGCTGGTCCCGGGCAATTACATATGGAGACAGACTGGCAAACATGTGAAAGGCTGTAGATCGGTATAAGGAACTGCAGTAGCGAGGAACGATGGAGAAAAAGGTGAGGTGCACTGCAGTGGATTAGATGTCAATGAAGCATTGGCACTTTGTAGTGGATTTTCGGCGGACAGGACACAAAACTCACCGTAAAACAGGCAGCGAGAAATGCAAGACGTAGAGGGATGATCAGATGAAAAAACGATTTAGAAGGCTTGGATACGGTAGATGTGAGGCACAGATGTATAGTCGATGGATGCCTACGATGACGGTCGTTGGGATGATAGCAAGATAAATGGCCGGTAAGGAACTGCAAGATGCAGAGCGCGTGCACATAGATATATATGCCTAAGTTTATATATATATATATATATATATATATATATATATATATATATATATATATGAGTTTCCGTGTTCTGTGTCCGAGCGTCTACCTGGCCCACTAACTTCTTCGAGGGTGATTTTAGCAAGTCGCTGCTCACGGTAACCAACATATATCGGGCCAACCCACATTATCACCGGGTGCCTTTCATACGGATCCCGTACTCAGGCCGATGGGTTGCTGCACCTTTCATGGAACCACAGTTTGTGGACGTCACGTTTAATGCCATCATGGAATTCAAGACTACAGCCCTCTCAGCCGCGGAGGAACTTTGACAGTGGGTGTGATATCATGTTGTATATCGCAACCTGGCTTTGCAAGGACTTGGGCTGCCTGGTCAGATTGCAATGAAGTGTACGAATAGACGGACCAGAGGGGAAAGCGTCCAGAATCAGGGACCTGGTCCACCGGACTGTAAAGATAGGGTGATTACAGAATATGGTAATGTGTGTGCGACCAGACAAGTGAAGCGCAAAAAACCACAGTGATGTGCGCACCGGAAAACAACCTTCCTGGATATTTGTTGCAGACAGCCACAGTTCCCTCGAGCGCTCCCTCTGATATAACTCCTAGTAGATTCAGTCTTTTTATTCCGGTTCCAAGTGCCGTTTACGCAGGCGCGGTGTGGTTGAGAGTGGTAACTGGAGACCCTCTGTTAGGCCGATCCTGCCCTGATATTTTTTTGGACTACCTGAGAGTATTTTTCAGTGTTTGAAGTTCTTCGGTTGTTTTCTTTTTCCTTATTCAGACTTTTGAAGTTTTTATCCGAAAACACCATTAACGGCTTTTCGATAAGCGACACGTCATTGTGTAGCGCTGGTCGGGCAGGTCAGGTCACGGTGCCCGGGGGCACCCTATCTTACCGTAAGACTCTGATTTGACAATTCCATCCATTTTTTTGAGTGTGAGCCACATTGACCTCACTTTTACCGCTTGATCTTGCTAACAAGCACTTTTTGATCTTCTTTCAAAATAAGTCGCTGCCATCGTTATCATGAGCGTCGGAGAACAGTTATGGTACTTGATATGCCATCCATTTCTGAAAACTACAAAGCCCGAAAGTCTCCATATAGCCCTCGGTCGCGCTGCCAAGTTCTGTGGGAAGCCACCGAGTGACTGTTTGTTACAAAACCTTACCGGATAGTGCAGCTTATTGAGATTTATTTACTGTCTCGGCTAGATAGGGTGGCAACACCGGCCGATATGGTAGAAATGCTTGGAACACTCGTCGCGTTGGACCATATTCCCGTTCTCTGTCTTTTTTTGTGCGCATTCCATTGGCGCCGTTTTTCGGTCTTATAAAGTTGATCCAACTTTTGGTCGTTACTTAATGTCGTAACAAGTCTTTCTAAATCAAATCGTTTTTTTCCGCATCATCCTCGTCTTATATTCTCGGGTCACACCTGATTTGATACTCTGTTATTTTTTTGCTTCTTTAGGACCCTAGCACGTCCACACAATTCGCACTGGAATAAAATGCTTCAGTTTATCTCGAGCAGATTCGAATATCTTCCGGAATCGTAGGTGGCGCACTTTTGTTGCTAACCCATTTTGGCCGACCGAACATCTCTCTGCCCTAAGCGCTGCAGAATCTCCGTGTTTGCAAAATCACTGCAGATCGACATTCGCTGAACAACGCGGTTTCAAAGTTGACGCACACGTAAGCTCTGAAAGGCTCGCGCACCTGGCCAACACCCGTGGGCCAGTCGTCTCGTTTTACCAGCCGCCTTCATCGTCGACAGTTAGTTCCACTACCGGGGTGACCAGGGAAACTAGAGAAGTCAACCAGGCCTTGTCTACCCGGTGGTTTTAAGAAAGATACGTGTTCTTGTTGGCCACGATCTATGCAAAATCTAGGATCCCTGCTGATAGCCTGATACCCCCTTCTAGGCTTTCCCTCAAGTAGGCTGGATCTTTTGAGGACCGATGCCAGCGAGTCTTCCATATCGCCACTAACCCTGACTCCCCCCGTAGCAATACGGAGCGCCGAAAAGGTTGAATGTATCTACCTCCGTTCAATTGTCCTTGGTTTATATGGAGCAATTCGGATAGTAATATCTGCGTGAGTGACAGCTGAAATGCCCTGTTGTCGTGAGTTTCGCACTCAGTAGACGACTCCAAGTCTGGTTCGGGAAGACTGACAATTCCATCCATTTTTTTTACTTGGAACGGAAACGATATGTACAGAACAGTTTTGGGATAGAGAACGACTGCTGCTCCGCTTCCCTTCACCCCTTCACCGTTCTTTGCGGGCTTTCGCCAGTAAGAGACTGCAACCTGGTAGAGGGCGTCGATCTTCTGGGAAGCAATAGAAAAGCGCAAACCACAAATCTTGATTTGACGGTTATCTTATCTCGTTTGATGACTATGAAAGGTCCGTAAACCACTTGATGGATCTAACGAAATTACTGACAAAGAATGACTTTCATCTCAAAAACTGGATACAATAGCCCCGATGGTGCTGGGAGCTATTCCAGACAACAGATTTACCGGAGGGCTTGGAAAGCTGAATGATTACCCGTACTTAAAGGAGCGCACTCTGAAGGTACACCGAAACCCTGAAGCGGGCGGATTCGTTTTCACACTAAACCTTACAGATCAGCCAGCTACAGATAGGGGAATTAGTCAGCTATCTTTACTTAGCTTTCTTCGATGTGGATGCTGCTCGGAAAGTGTCATATCGGGCCAGCCACCTTACCCGAAGGGCAGAATAGACCGGAAAGGGTTCATCGTCACCCCCAAGAGACTAGGGACCATACAACTCCCTCGACGCCTACCTCTGAATTGTACAAACCAATTGAGAGAGTGGCTGGCTTTTTCCGTTAAGTTTGAAACTGGATACGGGACTGCGGTTCAAGGACGGTGGCTTTTGGGTGATGGACTCCACTTTCTGAGGATCTTGTTTGCCAAGATCCGAGTCACTTTTCCGAATTCGGTCTCCACCCCGCATCTCGGAATTAGTACAGGAGTTTTGGCGGTTGAGATAGTGCAGGCAGTAAAGAGGCAATTCAGTTCCGGCCCCTGGTCAGCAAAGTTTTAGACAGACTCGAGAACTGCGCTACATGACATTAATGACTTTAAGAGATCTCCCAGCGAGTCCATATATAACGGACTCACCGCTGCACACGACGAGGTATTTTTAGGTCAGTCTGGTCGTGTTAAGTCTGTCAACAACCCAGGAGATCTTTATTCCAGATGTGTGACGAATTTCCAGCTATCGAACCGAAAATCCTTCCGTTACGGACGACCAGATTTTCTTGTTGGACAAGGTTGTCCTGCTCTTTGGTAGGGTTGACATGGTTTACAAGTCGTTTACTTACTGTGAAGGGCTCCCAGCCGTTCAACAACGTAAGCATGGGTTCGGTAACTCCTGAAGGGCTGTGTTTTGCACAGTACGGTATATTCGGGATTAGGTAATTCGAGGCGTTTAATAGAGAGATAAAGAGTTTTGAAGAGTTGAGAGGGCACAGCGGAAGGCAATTACTCCCAGATAGCGATTAGAAAACCCTAGGATCGGAACTCATTGGAAATTGCTACGGGTGGATTTTGGATTGACGAAAGTCCACCCAAACCTGGGCCTGGAACACCCCAGTATTTGTACCCACTCCACAACCGGTGACAGATCTGCCCATTCAAAACACGGGCTGTAGGGGGAAACGACGGAAAGAACAACCTGATGATTGTTACCCGGAAGCGAATTTGGGTAGCGAAGGGAAGGGCTAGCGTGGAAAGTGCAGATCGACTTTGAGTGCGACGGTGAAGACACATGGCTGTCACCGGAAAGCAATGTGAGTCACAGTCACCGCAAATCGAACAACGCGTAGCCAATCCAAACGAATCCAAGAACCAGAACAAAATTGATTCATAGTTCCTACCGTGCTAAATTGAAAATCGCAAAAAGTGTTAACATATGCAAGCCCCAAGTGCGCGACCAAATAAGCCCAACAGTAAAACCCAAAGGTTCAACGTCCCGTGGTCCGAGCACGACAGTCAGAAACCGTTCGAGGCCCAATTCGCATGTCTCATACAGACAAACAAACGTGCAAGGGTGTCGTATGTGGACGGTTTTATCAAAGTGATGTCAAATGTAGTCACATTTACAAAGCATGTAGAACATTTGAAAGGATTTTTAGTGTGGGCTTTTACATGAAATATGTGGCTCCACAGTCAGAGTGTCGGGTGACTCCAGGATGGCGGCCGTTTAGTGGCACCAGACGTGGTTATTTTGAACCCTTGTGGCTCAGGTGCGGGAAGAAAATGGAAAAAGACCACAGGTAATTCATGAAGTCCATGAGGTCCGGAGCTCTGCACTTGCAGGTCGCACGCTCGGTGAGAACCGTCTCTCTCCTCCAAGCCCAACCATGCTTTAAAAACAAGAGAAGAATGCTTTGTATGCATACTCAGACCACGAGTCGAATCCTGCGCAAGCCCAACGAGAACTGTTGCTTTGAAACCAAGGTCTAAACCACGACGAACTGGGGAACCAAAGCAGAGACACAGGACTTCCATTGGCTTTTCAACCCCCGCAGGTCAGTCGCCCCATAAGGTACGCAAAAGCTTGGTTGGACCATCCAGAAAAATGCTTCCTTCTCTACCTAAATGGCGACCACCAGGCCAAGAGAGGTCGAACACAGGTGGAGGTAGAGAGGAATCCGGAAAATCGTCCTGTGGTGTCAGTCATCTCCAGTGACCCCATTCATGTAGCGAAAACTCCGAATAGCCTGTTGGTATTGAGGTCACATAGAGAATTTAAATTCCAGGTGGGCTCTTAGCGTGGCCGCCTACAGTGGATGGAAACGGGCGAACTATCCGGCCAGAGAGCCGCAAAAACACCGGTCAATGGAGTGACGGCCGACCTTTCTGACCCAACATAAGTGATTAATCAAAGGAGGACCCTTCAATGTCGCTGAAGGGGTGACCATATCTGACTGACGCACCCACCCTATTTAATAGACTTTGGGTGCTTTTGGAGAGAGCTTTACGAATTCTGACAGGCTGACGATAACGATGGAGGCAAGGAACATAGAGGAAACCCTGACTCTTGATGTGAGTAATGTTAACCTCATTGAGGGTGAAGTGGGACTAAGCAATGTCACGAACTCAGATGTCTAATAAAGTGCAACTTCAAGTCTCATAATACAAGCACTATCCACATACACGTGACGAAGCCAGCTCTAGCAAACACTTGCGCTGGATAAATTGCCTAGTACCCTCTCCCGAGTTTCTCTTGAAAGATCCGTATGAATCACATTCTGGTGGACCATTAGCCCTGCGGTACATGATAACATCGCACCCTCGTGCACAGCAACAATTTTTTCCACATTGCTCATGTACTCCTCTTGGTTAGCTGGCACTCTCTGGACATGGTTTGCGCATTTGGTACTAAGTTCCATTGGATCGTATTGGTGTGAAGAGTTCCTGATTGCCGTGTGGCGCACGAGAACTATTCCATAAGTTGCAGTTATTGCTTTCACTCTCACTTCCTTGTCCGCTGACATACACATGAACGTCTGTTTGCTCAATATTTCCATTAGATCCTGATGTTTTCTCATGGTTTTACACCCATTGTTTGAATTCAATGAGAAAGGATCCATAGGTTGTGATTAAAGTTTTCACTAAAGCATGCTCACCCACACACGCACATGAAAGTCTTTTATTTGCTGTTTCAAGTGAACTCGGAAAGCCTGCATACGCTTGCTATTTGCACTCGTGAACACGCACCGAATCTTACTAACTACGCTGCTGCAAGCTGTCGACGGAAAGAAGACTGTTTTTTGCTGCGAAGAAACAATTTGTTGACCCCATTGTTGAATTGTGTACTATTGCGTCTTCACCGTCTGCGGTAGACGAGTACACTGACGGCAGACTTAGATGGGCAGCAACAGCCGGTATCTCATTTCGAAACCCATGACTTCGGTAAAATCGGACTGTTCTTGGTGAGTAGTGTAACCACTGGTTGTTAAAAGTCCCCTTGGAACATCATAACACTTTGGATCCGTAGAAATACTCTATCATATAATTCTTTTTATGTTTTGCGCCATCCACATACATTTTCATCAATCTTTGTGTATTCGCGTCCAACGAGCAGTTTTGTCCGCACTTGTTTGGGCCTTTGTAAATCCCTTGCTCTTTTTCTCAATCCTTGAACTCGGCTCTCTTGGGGAGTCTTTTGATCGCGTATTTGAAGTTTGCGGGTATTCTTGAAGCTGCTCATTTCATAATTCACTGCAGTGAAAATAATGATTCATTCTTATTTTGATTTTGGGATTTGCTGTCAGTTACTCCTTGCTAAAATGAACATTCACACTGACCGAGAACTCGTCCGAAAATTATCTTGACCTTTATAATCTGAGGGTGTCTCCTGATGCAACCTAAGGTTTGACTCGCTCCCATATGCTGGTGCATCTCGTGGTGATGATGCACAAAATTTTCAGCTATCCTTCCATGGGCTGATAGAGCCATCAACTCAGCATTGAGCAAACTGCAATTCGGAGCATGTCGGCCAACAAGACATGGTCTGTCGTCATGCAGCGTCGATCCTAACATTTAAGGTCACGATTTCGAGCGCATCTATCAAGATCCATCTCCGACTGCATCATTTAGTCTTTGGTGTGGTGAGCCTGGTTGAAACTAACGGCAGTTCTTGTAGCTTCTCCCATTTCGAACACAGACAACTTTCTTATCCGGACGCCAATCGTAGTACCACACAATTTCATGAAACGAAATTGCACAGAAAACCTCCGCAGCCGTACCACGGTTTTCAATAATTATACCACTGTGGAAAGCGTCGAGCAACTCCAGTTGTCAGCTTTAATTCTATTCCATTCATAGTTACTGAAAAGATTTGTTTCACTTCTGCGTCACGTTTCCTGATGGAAGGAAGTATACCAGGGTTCGTCGGCCAGTTTTCCTCCGCTTTGTATATGGATAATGCACCGATCAACCACACGTCCATCTCCCTGAAAGATGCTCTCATAACTCCTCCGAACGTTACATCGGCGGGGCCCTCGCTGCCAGAAACATGTATCCCTTGTTGTATCAAAATGGGTTCAAAGTCGCTCAGACCCGATTATCTACAACTCTATCAAAGCGAGCTTGCTTGCGTTTGGTATACTGCGACACTATAGTCGAACCCGCCTATGGGAACACGCGGTCTATTTTGATTCGCGGACCCATTGTGATATGCTCCATCAGCCTTCAGGCAAGAGCAGCCTTACGAGTTCAAGCTGTGGCACCGTTATGGTCTATCGGGGCACCACATGCGATTTACCAGGCAGGAGATGGCAGCGATGATTCGTGCCGTTCCTAAATCGC
Organism: Fasciola hepatica; assembly: GCA_948099385.1. Lineage (NCBI taxonomy): Eukaryota > Metazoa > Platyhelminthes > Trematoda > Plagiorchiida > Fasciolidae > Fasciola > Fasciola hepatica. Next base: position 422,449 of record CANUEZ040000113.1, on the reverse strand, counting down.
TGATAATATACTGCACTGTAACCTGTCTCGGACGCGTCGCAAAATATGTACAGCTCAACAGTTTCACGGGGTGAGAAGTCTTGTAACGGATGACGAATTTCGCTCAAAGTCGTTGTAGAGTGAACACTGTCTAGCCACCCCGACCACCTTTCTCGAGCCGTCTTAGATACTTCAGTTTCCTATTCTGAGCTCAGGTGGCAAACATCTTGGGGTAACCTACGAGCAGGCACCATCAACCAGTGTGGATTATAAATCAAGTCGACGCATCTTAATGTGCCTCTAGTCGGTAATGGACCCAGTGCTTGTTGACTGAAAATGGGGAGCATTCATGATGGAAGTTCCACTGAAACCGTAAGGCTCTTCTCTATATAATGCCTTGCGGATAGCACTTAATGGATGTGTCCGACTTTCCACCCTCTGTTAATCCTGCGAACATTTTACGACAGTTTCATACTCATTTGGTGAAGTGAAACCCACACCGAGTTACCCTTTTAAATTCTTTGCCACTTGTGAGGCCTCCTCTTCATGAGGCAGAGAAAAAACTTTCATTAGCATAAAGTGTTATTCGCCGCCAATAATATTGATGGTGAAGGGCTCGAGTTTCTGTCGTCAGCAGCCCTTCGTAAAGCCAGATTAGCACAAATATTGGTGAGTTTATGCCAAACAGATGAATACTCTATGGCACTCTCTTTCTAGTCGCTGTTTGGCCAGGGCAAATTTTAGAGCTCTTCTCTAAGCCTGTGCCAAGGTAACTTACAAGGACCTATCTTTTCAGTATCCGCTGAAAGAGCTACAACGCATCCACGGTTCTTGAGGGCACTCCTACCAAGTTACTAGCTGGATCAGTTTCGTGTAGTAGGGTTTTGTTGAGCGGCAGCTCGGCCGAATGCCAGGCTTGTTTGGGCCTGAGAAGTAGTGAGGTGTCAGTAACCAAGGTTTTCTTTTGGTATTCCTTTTTGTGCATATTTGGATTCTATTTTCCCTTTGTGCTCCTGCTCGCCAATTACCTGTAGTTTGAAAACGGTTTTGTATTCTTGAGCAAGCATTATCTAGTAGCAGCTAATGGTGCTCATGCACCCGGGGATTACAAAGCGGTGCGCTTCCTATTGCTGCACCAAGGTTTTTAACGCCCTAGAGTCCGAAGATATGCCCTGTACTTCTTCCAACCCAGTCAGGAGCACGTCCATATTCAACAGGTTCCGCCACACCACCTGCCGGTTCCCCTTTACTAAACTCTGTCCCGTAATGCCAATTTTATCTCTTGCGGCAGCCCAAAACTTTGGATGTAGCTGGTAATTACAACGTTAGCGCATGAATCACCGTACGATACACCCGGTCCGTCTCTACAGACAGGCAATCCAACCGCAAACTTTTAGTTCCTTGCATCGGATCTTCTAGCATGAACCTAATGTGTAGAATTCGGTTCTTAGGAGAAAACAATCAGATTATTTTTCTAGCGCGCGACAACCAGGTCTCAATCATTTCTAATTCTGTGATGGTTTATAAAGTCTCCGGTGTCAATCAGATAAACCGATTTTTAACGTGCGGAACAGGTTTTTTCTGACCAATCAGGGAAGGTCATCCATGTGGTAGAACAAAGGTATATTGAAAACATCCTCCACGTTTTAGACAGCTTCTACTCGCGCGGCGGCTGGTTATTTTACCCACTCCAAGCTCCAGAAGGCGAATTCTCCTTCAAGAGGGATGGTTATTTATTTGTCTGCTTCAGGCAATTTGTTCCCATTTCCGACTCCCTTTTCACCTTTGCGGCTGTCACGGCCGTCTAAGCGATACTGTCCTTAAGCGAACGGCTCAACCAAACGACTTCGTGATCCAAAACTGGACGATTTCTTGTATTTTGGCCAGCTATGTGCAAACGTCAGTCCACAAGGGGATAAAGTGGAACAGGGAATGATTTGGAATCAGGTGCAGTACGGGATATGAAGTGAAAAAGAGCACACCAACCCAACAAATCACGCAGTCACACCTGACAGCAGGGCTTCTGATGCAGACCGTACGAGGAGCAACCACGAAGAAATTAATGGCTCGACCGAGGATTACCGGAAAGGAAGGAAAGTAATCTGAAACAGATCAGGGTAACCTAGTATGAATGAAAAACACTAGCGCAGGAGAGAAAGAACAGGAGTGCAACTCATAGACACTGATCAGTAAACCGTTCAAGTTTTATTGGCAAAAGACCCACGGCTATCAGCCTCGGTAAAAGTGGTTTTGCCATTTGTGTTCTCTTTGTTATCTTCGTCTTCTGATTTTTTCACAAGCACTCCATTCTTTCTCATCCGGCGACCTTTGAGTTTGTTGAGTAAGCTTTCTTTGTTGCGCACGATAGTACCTCCCCTTTCGTCCAGGAGGTTTCCGTCGGTTCAGTTGGCTGAATCCAGGTTGTATCACCCGGCTTAAGTGAATGTTGCGGTCTGCTGCGTCGATCGAGTAATTTTTCGGCCCTGTCATTCTCTGCTTAAGTCTCAGTTTGAATGATGGAGGCGGCACCAACCCCGGGTCCAAGCTGGTGGGGTTATAGGAGACCGGCTTCTAGGTGGGTGTTTTGTTGAACTAATTCCAACCTCTGCAGAAGGCATATTTTGAAGCTCATTTACTACGGATGGATAGCTGTCCTCGGCCCTGCACGTCTTGGTGCCATTTTGGCCTGTTAGATAGTGCTGTGTGATTCACCGCTGGGCCAGTTGTGATGAAGACTGATGGTGTGATGGCTGAAAAGTTACATCTCCGAGAAATACTGGAAGCCCTCGTATCTAAACTGGGGGCCACAATCGTAATTCATTTGGATGGAGGTTTCTTCTCGTGCAAAGCTGACTTGCAGTGGGTTGATAATATCTCCAGATGGTTGTGCTACTGGATAGTTGGCTTCAAAGAAATCATTGTAGTGGTCAGCGGCCACTAGGTAACCTTACCCAACATGGCAAAAGAAGTCCCAAGCCACCGTTTGTCAGGGCCGGTAAGGTGTTGGGCTCATGTGCTTCCGTCCTTTATTTTGCCGACATGGTTCGCAATCTGTTACCACCTGTTTTGTCTGATGTGTTACTCATCGTCAGTTGTATGTGTCTCCGGCTCAGGTGATAAATCCATTGATACCTGTGCGTGGACTACGTGAGGGAGCGGGCGTCGTTTCGTAAAACATGTGAGACCACCAAACGCTCACCTTGAATAATCAGTCTATCATCCGTTGTTAGTTCATCATGAGATATGAAATAAGCAATACTTCCGCTCAAATAATTCCTTCATATTTTGGCCAAACTCGGCTGGCAACTTCCCTCTGAGACTGTAGTCAATACTCAGCCTTCGTGGACTTTCGGAATTGGGATAATTCATATTCCGGTTTATTTCTACGTTCGTCTACCGTACTTGGTAGAGTGGCTCGTGAGAGCATGTCAGCTAAGGACTTTTGTTCCCCTTGCTGATGAACTAGTTTATGATTATACTTTTAGATGCATTTTAGCATTGGCTGAAGTTCTCCTGGTGCTCAGAGCGGCGATCTATCCACAATAGCAATCAATATTCTATGGTCTGAATATGCGAGTAATTCCGCCGAAGGTGCTATCGTTGAACTTCCCCAGGATAGATACAGCGTACGTCAAAACTATCGCAAATCGAGAAACGCGTAGCCAATCCAAACGAATCCAAGAACCAGAACAAAATTGATTCATAGTTCCTTCCGTGCTAAATTGAAAATCGCAAAACGTGTTAACATATGCAAGCCCCAAGTGCGCGACCAAATAAGCCCAACAGTAAAACCCAAAGGTTTAACGTCCCGTGGTCCGAGCACGACAGTCAGAAACCGTTCGAGGCCCAATTCACATGTCTCATACAGACAAACAAACGTGCAAGGGTGTCGTATGTGGACGGTTTTATCAAAGTGATGTCAAATGTAGTCACATTTACAAAGCATGTAGAACATTTGGAAGGATTTTCAATATTCGTCCTTTACGTACAATCACCAGTTGTTTTTCCCCGATTCGAGCGCAGTTCTTTGCACAATTTGTTAACCTCTTACTTCGATGTCCAGCGGCCACCATCACGTAAAATAACTGCCCCTTAGCCACGTGGAAGACAATCATATTTTGTGCCCAAAGTTAAGATATGGTCGGAACATGCCGGGAAATGGGCCTTCCAAGTAAAGCTGCTTTATGCTACCGAATGAAGATTGCAGTTCGCCTGCCCATGTCCACGTTTATCCCTTATGTGTTAATCGGTTCACAAGTCACATCCACTCCGCTAACCCCGGTAAGAACCTGCTCAGATACCTGATAGTTCCTTCAAAACGTGGTACTTCTTTGGTGACGGTTAGCTCGGGCACGTCTGTAATCGAGCTCTGCACTTCCGGATCAGGACCGATACCTTCACTCACAATGACGTGGCCCCGGAAGTTGACTGCTGCTTGCTGAAAAGTCAGCTTATCCCGTTTCACTTGGACTCCGTCACGGAAGCATTGTCACAGAAAAGAATCACACCTCCTCTTATGTCCATTATTGTTCTGGCCAAAATCAATATATCATTCGCCACGCTTAGCGCTCCAGGTAAGTCCTCCGCCGCCTAGAAAATCCTTCTCTGGAATGTTTCGGGGGACTCATTCAGGCAGAAATATAGTTGCTTCCAAAGGTAACGGCCATGAGGTATGACAAAAGTGGTAAAAGAACCAAAAGTTTCGACTAAACCGATGTGCCAAAACGCTGAAGCCAAATCAGCTTTCGAAAAACCCCGGGCTTCCGATAACTCAGATAAAGCATCGTCAAATCAGTGATTAAAAGTACTTTCACCTGAGTGCTTTTATTAGTGACTTCAGGTCAATGCAAATGTGGACTTCCTTTAACGTTCTGCACAATCACGATTTGGCTCGTCCAACTTGTTAGGACTTCTTCAATATCACAAAATGCACGTCGCATTCATATCTTTCTCTCGGTGTCCATGGAATAGGCCTTGTCAGCAGTGCCGCAGAATCTGCGTATCCGTATATGTGTATCGTCGCAACTTCCGGGAGCTTCCACAATTGCCCATCAAAAACAGAGGCATATTTTTTCGAGTAACCTTCGACGTTATCCGATACTTGGAGAATGGATGACTCGCAGCAAATTGACACCAAATCCATATTTTTGACAGATTCAAGTGTAAGGATGGGAACACAGGCCTGGTAGACCACAACAGAGTTTGTGAGTAGTGAAAGTCCGTCCTTGGGATTGACAGATTTCGGTATTCACTAATCCTTGGGATGAACCTTGTCACCGTTCCCCAAAACGAGTCTCTTCTTTGTCGGCATCGAAGCAGTGCTGGGCAGAATGTTGATGTACGTCGTATTTTCCATTGCTACCTTGTCTGACTGGAGAGCCACTTCTTCTGCGTCCCCCAGTATTTTGGCAAAGAAGCTCCTTCTCTTTCCTGACACTTGCGCTCCGTTCATTTGACCTGTGCCTTGATGACTTGGCCCTCCCTTCACTGTTTTCTTGAGGAAGCTTATAAACTCAAAGCTGTTACGCTTCTTGCAGTTATCAAGCTTCCTCAAGCAGGACAGTTGTCTCTCCCCGCGAAGTCCAGTCTACCACGAAACTGACATTAATTCCGTGGCACTGTGCGTATTTCTAAAGTTTTTTTTGTGTAGACCACGAAACTACGGCATACTCAACATTTCCTTGCGTTTTTCAGCTGCTTTCTCATCTAGATGGGCGCAAATGCACCTTTTGGAGGATAATTTGAGGGACTCCAACAACTTTCCAGCCTCTTATCAGAACCCGGTCCTGCGGGGGACCATATTCTAGACAAGTTTAAGGATTGCGCGATCGTGCCAGTGTTCTTAAGTGTCTCATGGAAGCCCAGCGATTTATAATGCTTCTATGTTCTTTGTTTAAAAATGAGTACTCACTTACGCTTTGTCACGGTTACCAATACATCACCTTCCAGGTTTAAGCCTAATCGTCGTCAAGTCGTCACTGCCCTCCCTGGAATCACGTAAAAAGCCGTTGATAATGCCAGGCTGCGCCAGTTCGGTGGCACGACGACACAGCTCAGCCCGAATAGTCTTGGATTTGCGCTTTATCACCGAAAATATCCGAAAACCTTCGCACTGCTTTCACAACGGCCTCCAGTTGTCACTCAGTGGACCCGCGTCTTCCATCACCAAGTGTGCCGGTGGGTGGATATGCAGGCTGTATTGCGGTTTTCTCCAAAACCGACATTATCCCTTTAGTTCTCGCAGGCATCGTATCTAAACTCAGTTCCTAGGAAAAAGCAATCGGTGAATTTTTACAGCGAGCGACAAACACGTCTCAATCATTTCTTACTCTGCGGTGGTTTTTAAAGTCTGTAGTATCAATCAGATCGACCAATTTTTAGCGTGTGGAACAGTTTTTTTCTGACCGGTCAGAAAAGGCCATCCAAGTGACAGAACAAAAGCCTATTCAACACAACGAGTATCCCTTACCTCACAGTCAAACAAAACCCCAGTTTTTTTACAACAGAGATTCATGAAATTCAAACCACGTGGATGGGTCCATTTTCAAAGCTAGTTGTGGTTGGGTGCACCTACATTATCCTTGGAACTTCGCCGACGATGAAAGCTTCACCTTTTCCGATAAATGAGCCGTCTTGAACAGGGGACACCCTGAAACCTACTGGTTTGGAAACATTTCGCTTTGTGCCACTCAAGGTCAAAGTCAGAAATTCTCTTCCTTTATCGCAAAAACAGTGTTTTAGCTACTTTTCCATATGCAAGGCTTGCAAGGAAACCACTTTCGACGAGAGCGCAAGTTTTCACTACCCCTAACGGCCCCCGTACAAGCTATGGTACGTGTCCCAAACGCATGCGCTTACTGGCTAGCTAGGTGAAATTACAATCCGGAGTCTCTTTAACCTGTTGTGACGAGGAGTCAACGTGAACTAAAGCATTTTGCCCTCCTCCATATCCGTGCACGTTGCTGGTAAGCTGGAGCGACAAAATCCAATTACGCGGCTGGGGCTTAAACTGCGGAAGCAGCATTCTTAGGCCATAGCTATGTCCCGTCTATATGGAAGGGGCGCATAAAAGGACCTCTGGCAGTCGGCCACTTGAAGGTCTTCTGTATATGGCACACAAATAAACCTAGTTTGATGTGACAAATCAATATTCTTAGTGTTTAAGCAGAAGACCCCGGTACCTCCCCCCGTTCCAGAGTGATCTTTTGTGCCGTTCGCGACCAACTCGTCGTGAACATTGTTTGATTTTCCAACTTGTCTACCACTGGAAGCTAAAACTTCATCGAAAGAGCATTTGGAACTCTTTTCTAAGAGTCCCTGGGCAACATTTACCCGTGTTTTCCGTAGACCCCTTGGTGGTCGCTCCTCTAAGTGAATGACAATTTTTGAATAGTCAATAATAATGATAATATCGGCCAACTTTGGAGAGTCCCGAAGAATGACAAACGCACGATCAGATGTTACAAACGTTACTTTTCGTGATAACGTGGAAAAATATATGACAAAAAATAGATAGGCCCCGGGGAGATAAGTGTGAAACTGAACAGCTGAGTACCGCGCGGTTCGAATTTCCGGTGTTCTCGCTTTAGAGTCGTGTTTTTAAATAGTTTTTTCAGTTATCCCAGGTCGACTACCGTTACTCGGCGTATCGGAATTGCATCTAAAGTGCGTTGTGTCCGAAGAATATTTTCTATTCTCAACGTAGTATAGCCGAGTATTATTCGGTGTTTTTGTGGGGCGATCTTTTCTCCCTTGGAGTTTTGTGCTTTTGTATCAAAGGGCCTTGCTTGAAAGTGTCTAAGTTTTTTTCGCTTGGTTAAAGAGCATTCGAGCTGCCTCCCCCTACATTTTGTGACTTACAGTATGCCACGAGTTTATTATCCGTGTTCCGCATCTAGGTACGGAAAACGTGTGGTAAATGGTATAGAGTACGAGGTCTGCAAGAGTTGGGCTCACCCAGAGTGTTCAGGAATAACAAAAGACGCCTAGGTCCATTATAAACAAAGCCCATGGGCTGAATGGGTGTGCGCTCCTTGCAGGGAGGCGGCCAGTCTGGCCTTCAAACCGTAGGCCTAAGGGCAGGACCAACGCCCACCAAGTAGTACCGCAAGCGTGGGCCCCAAAACACCGCAATCGGATAGCAGGAAGTGGTTTACGGAAGTAGTAGGCACACCTGAGAGGAAAGTCATTAGAGCGAGTGGGCTGGACCCAAGATTTGCCACGCTGTCGCCGCCTCAACTCCCTTGAAAGAAAACCGAAGGGGGCCAGTGGACTGTGAAGAATCCCAGAAGGGCAAGGTGGGCCAAAAAGAGGGGTGAGTTTAATATGGTGAAGGATTGGCCAGCCAGGGCGAACCATCCTGCCCTCGTGGTGTTAGAAGGCCGAGCGGAGGACCTGCAAATGCAGATCTTGTGGACGGGCAGGGTCTCAAGTCGCCTATGATTAAGGAGTGGTATCAGACAACCAGAGCAAAGTAGATGCTCTGGGCGGGTATTCTGGTAGTGCGCACAGGATAGCTAATGGCTTGCAGATAAGTTTTGAGGGAGCGACTCTCCCAACGGGCAAAACAGACTGAATTCTTTCGGAGGAAATCGTACGCAAACACCTGGAAGGGTTGGACATCCATAGGTCAGCCGGGTCAGATGATATCCACCCCGCCATCATTAGGCCGTTGGCTGATATCCTGTCCCCCCAGTATACAATTTATGGAAGGCCACCCCGGACCATGGAGGGTTGCCACAGGACTGGAAAAACGCAGCAGAGGTAGCCGTTCATAAAGGGGGACCCCGCTCTTCCAAATGGGAAACTACAAGCCTGTTAGCATAACCTACACTTAAAGCAGCGTTAGAGATCATCCGGGTGCACTTCTGCGAAAACCTACCAGAGAACTCTTTGCTTTGTCAACCTCAGCGCGGATTTCTAAAAAGCAGATCTTGCTGGACCAATCAATTGAGCATCCTAGAAAAAGTCACTCGAAGGGCGGATGAAGGTATGCAGGTAGAAGTATGCTTAATTGACTGTGGCAAGGCATTTGACCCGGTGAGCCATCGGCTTCTACCAATGGAGTTGAGGCCATTTGGTATAAGGGATTTCCTTCTCGGTGGAACTTTTATGTCAAAGTGGGTAACAAAATTTCCTAATTAGAAAACGTCGCCAGTGGAGGGCCACAGGGTTGAGTACCAGGCCCAATACTATTTCATCTGCTCAATTATGATTTGGCCTCAGTCCTACTGTCACCAAGCTTCTTCTTCGCAGATGATGCGAAGTTATTTGGAGCTCAGGGGAGAAAGGAGCTGAGCAGAGAAGTACTTGCCTCTCTCGACTGGGCGCAGAAGCGGGACTTACTCCTCAATGTTGAGAAGAGCCGCTTGTTGTCACGAGCAGCGACGAGCCTGACGGTTACACACAACTAAGGCCCATTTAATGTAGAGGCAGTAAACAGGATTAAAGACATTAGGATTGTGGTGGCTTCTGATCTCAAGTGGTCTGATCGGTGCGCAGCAGCTGCAAAAAGGGCACGCCGTGGGCTCTTCAGGTTGAGGTCGACGTTTTCGTGCAGACAACAAAAGGTTTTCATGCCAGTGTATGTCTGTAATTAGACCTCTTTTGGAAGGCTGTGTTCGGGCATGGTCACCTCCCTACAAGAAGGATGCCATCTGTTTAGATAACGTACAACGTCTTGCAACGCGTATGGCTGAGGGTCAGAGGAGCAAGGCTTATGAGCAGAGACTCAAAAACCTCCGATTTTTCTCCGTGGAAAGGAGGAGAATACGAACGGATCTCATGGAGACATTTAAGATAATAAAAGGCATTCTTGGACTTAGGGAGGAGAGTCTATTTTATATGGCAACAGACTCCAGAACAAGGGGCGTGAGATGAAAATGGCAAAGGTTCGATCCACGCTGGTAGCCAGATCTCACTTCCCTAGCGATAGGGTGGTTAACTGCTGGGATGCACTGCCGGAAGAGGTAATAGAACCGGGGACCTTTCAGGCGTTTAAGAGAACCGTAGAATAACAATAGAATGAGAACATTTACGACAGGGAAGTTTGAGCAGGTAGCTAGACAGAGGATGTGGCTTGCTTGATTATTGGATGTTTCTTTTTGCTACGTGATGGCTACGTGATGATGCGTAATGAGTCTTGCAACTGACGTGCGATGAGGTTTTACGTTTGCCCCCTATTTTTGGCGAGGACTCGAAAAAATAATCCGCGTAGTGGTGAGTGCCTACTTGGTGTGCATACTATCGGAGGAACTCTGGAAGCTAGATAGGCCGTAGCCACTATCTGTACTGTGCAAACTGTAGTGAAATGAAATGAAGTGTAAGCACACCAGAAAACAATAGGAGGAGTTCAAAAGAACTCGGCGGATTTAAATAGATGCCCATTCAACTTGAATGTCAAGGTCAAGTGGTGGAACCTGACTGGTCAAGGTGGATATAGAGGAAAATTCGGGGTTTTATTTGAGATGGACTAGCTTTCGGTTGAAGCAACTATGGTAACGAGAAAGGATGAAGAATAAATTAATTTGCGTGGGGGGAGGAACAGAGAGCAATGAAACGTTGCTGCTCTGCGACAAACGGCCAGTCGGTGCACAGAACTCAATGTAAGACAGGGAGCGAGCGTTGCAAACTGTCGAAGGTAGGACAGTAAGCGAGAATGTTTTGGAGAGTTTGGTATACGGTGGCTGTGAGGCACGGAAGGTCTGGAGTGACAGCACATCAAGGGAGTCTGTGGAATGATGACGAGGGAAATGGCCAGTGAAGAACTGGGGGGTACAGAGAAAATACGCACTCTATATAAAAAATGGGAAGTGGAATGCCAGCCGGGAAGAGAAGCGGGAGTGTAGAAAAGGGGTGTACTAGGACAAGGGAATAGCAGTGCTCAGAAAATGCAGGTGTGGTTAGATCAGGTGATTTGGAACCACTTAGAAAAACCATGAAATATTGTTTTCTTTGTGACAGGTGGATCGGCGGAGAGAGGAAGCATCCTCGGAAGCAAGGGGATTATGGCAGCTCTGGAAAACAGTTCATAAACAAGGGGAGATGGGGTAAGCAACTGAAAAAACGAGTAAAAAATAAACCGATCAAATTATCCAGATGCAGGTGTACCATGAGGTACGGTCAGAAATGGGAGAAACATTGAGGGATGGGCGTACATTATGGGACAGCGAGGTCATGACGACAGAAAAGGCCAGGAAAGGCAGATCCAGTGAAGTTCTGAACTGGCCGGAGTGGCGTGGATCGTCATCAGAGAGGAGGGACTAGGAATTAAAACGGGAAGTAGCACAGGGATGCGGCGGTTGTAGCGGCGAACAAAGGAAGGAAGGAAATGGTGCATAGAAGGTCAAATAGGTCGCGAGAAGACCATATGGTATAAAACACTACGTAAAATTCATGATACTTTCCTTGTAGCAGGCGAAAGATGGAGGAGAGCAACTGTACAGAGCACAAACGACCACCGTGGAGAATAATGTAGAAAAACTGGAGTTGAGTGAACTGAACAAATAGAAACAGGTAAGAGATAACGAAATAGGTGACTTTGCTTCATGTGGAACACGATTAGGTGCATGTGACCGACACTGTCAAAAGCCTTGGACACGCCAGAGTACATGACTACCAGAGTCGACGGCGTCAGTTATGGACGACAGGACAATATGGAAGTCCGGCTGGTAGGCTGAGCAAGAGCGGGAATACAGGGAACTACGCTGACAAGGGTTCAGCAGGTGGTTAGATGGGAGACTGTAAACGTGGTTTTTATAATTCTTTCTTTGATTTTAGAAACTACGGAAGAGTGGTTATTGGGTCAATAATCACATGGACCGAGTGGTGCGCTCTTTTGAAGCGAGTAATGATAACAGATAGGTGAAGAGAAGCGATGGAGGAGAGGCTGAGGTGCTGAGATAAATGAGAGGAGAAAGGACAGCAGAGCAGGTGGCTAGTGAGGAAGAGATCAATGAAGATTTCAGGAATAAAAGACGGGGTATTAGCAGTAGGTGGGCCGCAGACGAGGAGTTCGAGCGGGGCAGGAGTGGAGCGGCTGAACTGTTTACCAAGCGGGGCGAGCAGATACCCCGTTTTGTCCGTATGCTCTAGAGTGATGGCCTCTTGCCGTCTTAGACGCAATTCGGCCTTACGGGGCCGCTCCAAGTGTGACTAGTTGATGTGTGGGAGAGTTGTGAAGTCGCGTGATCTAGCAAAAGTAAGCTGCAGCTTAGCCAGCTTACGCTCTGGAGGAGACAGGGGAATTGTAGGAAGCGGGTCACGGAGCAACACACGGGTTAATGTTGCTTCTGCAGTGTTAGGGGTTGGAGTAAGGAGACTTGACAACAGCTAGTCAATCAAGGGAAAGTAAAGGGTCATCCCAGTTAAATGAATCGGTTATCTTCGGTACTGGAGGCTAGTTACATGAAAGGTATGAGGTAGGAACAGTGGGAGGGGGCGGATTCGTGTGAGAACAGCTGAAGCACCGAATTTGCAAGAAACGGCATGGTGGTTACTACCTGAGAAGTAGTCCGTGACCTGAATAATGATATCAGGGGTGCTGCTGGAGACTGTAAAGTATATGTGTGAAAATCCTCCCCGGCCGTTGTCACATACTTGTATTGCTGAGACTATGCTGTTTATCTTATTGGCCCCCAAACAAGTAGGGCACGCATGAACCACTATATTTGAACGTTTGTTTATATTTAGCTTATGTGTCGTGGCTTATTTTTGATTTGAACTGTGACTGTCTTGAAGGTGGTGCCTCACAGGGACCTTCGTTGAACTCTAGTCTTTGCTTCTAAACTTTTGGCTGCACTGCTGAGATTTGTACACAATTTAAATGCTTACAATTTGCTTATTCAGTGCCTTAGAAACGGCGGATGAATCTTTTTCTGACTTTGGGATTCGTTGATTGGGCTACGCGTTACCCAAGTTCGGAATAACCTTCACAGAGGCTACTAGGTCCAAAGCATCCCCCTCATTGGTACGCCGGGCAACATGTTGGTTTTGCTCACCAAATCGAGCACAGGAAGGGGAGATAAGGATAGTGGCAGGGCTAGCATGTGGAGAACAGCAGACTAGCGGACGACCAAAGTCATTGGTGTGGTAGTTAAGAGTGGAGTTAAAAACATCCACCACGGAGTCTATTTTCGAGGGGTCCGGTGAGCTGGGACACAGAAACTAGTATTATGTCAGAGTTTGAGGTGGGTGCTATGGGTCGCAGTTGTGATACTTTCCCAATTAGTGGTGCGGTGTTGGTAAGAACCAGCAAGGAAGAAGTCATCGTCGGGGTGCGTAACGTACAGGTTCCATGTAAGGGACTATTGATGTTGCCATGGCCATGGGAATTTGGCTGTTCGTAGCGCCTATGCTTGAGTTGTTTTTTATCTCCTGATTTGGATAGCAAAATAGCTCAAACTGTCCACGTCGTTCTGCCGTATCTTTGGACTGCCGAGTAATTCCTTGGTGAGAGCCTGAAACACCATACTTGGTTCCCCGAGTTACGATGAGGGCACCTACTTCGCTGAAACATGCCGCTATTCCCGCGGAAGGGAGACACAATGTTTAGCGATCTATTCAGCCCGCTATTTGCAGCAATACAGAAGGTAAGACGATTTTTGCTCATGACCTGCCAAATTATCTACTACAGCGACTTCAAAACTTACAAAACTCCAACACTGTCGGGAATAACTATCGAGCGGCTCTGATTCTATCCTCGATAGTCCAGCACCCAGCGAAAGTGAACCAGGACCTATTCGCACATGAACCATCGTAATATCCTGAATAATTAAAAATCCCTCACTTGCCGCTTTTTTATATTTTGTTCGCGGATTCTGGACAACTGTTTCCCACCCAGTTCTTGCCAGCACTGTTTTGTGGTCGTCATTCTCTCTACTAATGAGGCATCTACTTTTTCTTTCACGGTAGTGCTTTCTTACTGAGATAACCTTGTGGACGTTTGTCATGACAGTGAGTAGCACTTGCGCAAGACAGTCTGTCTTATTACGGTTTGGTTTCGTTTCCTCGCTCTAGTTGACGAATCGTAGAAGTTCTACTCCTTTACACTGATTTTTGATTGCCACGCTCAGAAAATTGCCTATCAAGCCTCATTAGGCTGGTGTACCTTATTCTGCCTGCTGAGACCACAGAACAGGCATATGTTATTTAATCCTTTTGGCCAAGTGTTCATTTTGTACAGAATTTTCTCCAGATTTTGACTACTTTTTGAATGCGTAGTGGCTGAAACCCGTCTTCGAGGGAGTGATCGTCGTGCGTCCATATTTTAGCTCACGGATGGTACCAAAACTTGCGGAGCTACCCTGTTCTGATTTAGGCTCCGCCCTGCCTTCAGATGCTCACCGTCCCCACGCTGGGCTTTATCCAGGAAAATTGGAGTTGATTCCTCGATGAGCTTGGCAGTGAATAGTTGAGCCGGCTTCAAACTGACCGGAACCAGTACTTTTTGACCGAGTTAATCATTATTCCGCGAGAAAGGTTAAGGCCTGTCCCTCATTTCGGTTACTTTCTTTGGGTTTTGCTTCACAACCAGTTACTGTTTCAGGGACACTAAAGTCGCCATTTACAGTCAGTCGGGAAGAGCACCGCAGCCTGCAGTGTTTTGAATTCGCTTCTCAAATTTCAGTTTTATTTTACGGATCTGAAGTTCCTATACTGCCACGGAAAGTTTTCTTCACTCAGTTCCGTCTCAGATTTGTGTAATGCAGCCGAGGGCGCATCATTTAGGAAGGCATTTGAGCTAAGCTTAGTTTTCTTTACCTGGAAAAGATTGAGTCAGAAGCCTACCTAGACTCCAGGGGCTGAATCACGAAGGCGTTACTTTCAACATCACGCGAATCATTGATCGTCATTTCCTCACCATTAGGTTTACAAGGACCAAGGGCAGAGGAATAGGAATAATGAGGAATCCGCTGATTTATGCACGGAGAAACGTTCTGCGTACCGACTGAATTCCATTGGTTTTAGCTAGGTGCTATTGTGCACGGGAATTTGGTTTCACGCTGAGATTTAACACCACCACAAACAAGAGTCTTGACGTGCAACACACAGTTATTCCCCGGGGACTCGTTCGTTTATCAGTGGTGTTTAGCATTACTGATTCTGGTCATTCCGGGTGCAAGTTGTGCACACGCCAGCATATCCAAAGCTTATTCTGTCTTGTCAGCTGGGTTCGCCAGAATAACAATAGACGCAAACGTGAACTGTCAAATCGACAATAAAATGGCGACCCCGTATAGCGAAAGTGAACAGAAGTCAGATTTCTGGCTTTCTAACAATCTTACTATGCCACTAGAACTAAGGAATAATAAATATATCATCACGACTCCTGAAGGCAGCCCCAAACAGCAACAGTGTTTAGGGCCAAAGATGAGTACAACATCAGCAAAACAAGCTTTCGAACAGCAGCCAGGTTAGAGCTTTTCGTAAAGATTGCCAAATATAACACAGTTTGGTGAGTCTCGAAAGAATGAAGGGATAGAGTGCGTTGAGGTGAGCGACTTTTGATATCAAACGGATTTTCCAACATGCCTTAACAAGCAATCTAAGCAGTATTCACGGATTAAGCTCCCTCTCTACGAAGCATTACTATGATGTCTGAAGCTAGGAATTAAGTGTGCACAAAGAGCCAAAGCCTGCGCTACAGACTTTTCCTGCTCCGCCTTCTGAGCAACAAGAGCAGTGTGCTTGTCACTGCAATATAGGGAATGCGGTGGTTTGTCGGAGTTTTTGGCTCGGGGCTGGGGATCCAAGAAACGGGTATGGTCGGGAGTGATCCAACGGGAAACATGTGAATGATGGGCTACGTACATGAACAGGAAAAAGAAGGCATCAAGACTTTCACGCCTGACTCCATGTCGGGGAGAGAACGGGCTTTCAAATGGATGATGGCTAAGAGGAGGTGTTTTGTAGGCTCGATACGCAGACCCCCGATCCGTGCTGAGCCCGTAAGTTCTCAAATAATGGAGGCACTGTAGTAAAATAGGTCACTGAAACACAACCAGGTGCTTTAGCTGACATAGATAATGGTACGTTTCTTGACCGTGGTTAAGACACGTGCACTAGGCAACAGCACAGAATACATCGGTACATAACAATGTGGGGTATTTACAATTTTGAAATTTAAGAGTCAAACAGTAGCAAAAATGAAACAGTAAAGCTGAGTATCGTGGGAATTGCACACCAGCTTCGAATGCAGAGAGGGCGTTTTGGGTAGCTGAACGAACGAGGAAGTGCTGACATAAGCAGTAATGGAGAATGTTAAAACGTGCACTGATCGCAAGGACCAGTAAAGCAATAGGGGTCGAACAGCACAAAAATGTCAGCGGGTCGAAGCAGGAATAATAAGCAATTTGCCCTGTGGGCGCCGAAAACTGGTTGCTACGGGTCAGGGCTTCCAGAGGAGGAAGCCAGGGTGCATAAAGTGAATATTTGGACAATCACTAACGAGTAGCCGGGTGGGAGAAATACCAAAAGACCCGGATAAAAAAAATAAAGTCCGCACAGTGTAATGGAGGTGCCGTCAGGGATGCCAGTGGAATGTAGAAGATTGATCCAACACTGGGTAACTAACTGCTGGGCAGCCTGTGAAGTAAATGCGAGTGAATCAGATGGGATAATGAGATAGACCTTTTGTATGGGTGATTTCTGTGTCATATGGAAATTCGCATGAAGGCAAACGGCTTTACGAGGAATGCAGTGAACTTATGGAGACCATGAATAGTGTATGGAAGCAGAACGGACTTGCACAAGGGAGACTTCGAAGAAACAGACTATTCGAGACAAACGTCAGTGGTGTTGCCAAGCAAAATCTGGAAGAATGCGAAGATAAAATTTTCAGTATACGTGATAAAAGAATCAATAACCGAATTCTGGTTGGCTACAGGTAGCCGCTTTTTTGTTTCACAAAGGCCTTGGTTGCAGGTGATGGCAAGTAGCTAATGGCGAGGGTAGCGGGCAAGAGGCGGTAGGTTGAAGAACTGGAGAGAAGAGGTTGGGAAAGCTGCGACGAGGGTAGATTCCGGTCACTGATTTCGTATTGCAACGCAGAATGAATTAAACTGATTTTATGGAGTAAGGGTAATAGATTTTGAGTGGGCAAAGCGTAACGATTGGTATCAGAAATCCACTCTGTGATCCGGTGAAGCTTTCATGGGAACTTGTTAGTCCGGTTGTGGAATTATAGTCACTGGTCAGCCGTGTACCGTGCCCCATATAAAGTCAGCAGGCGTGAGTATAGGTTTAAACCATTGTCAGTCCGACTGATCAAATTGTTTAAACCGCACGGTATCCCGGGAGTAACGCCTAGTTGGCTGACGGCTACCGAAATAACTAGTATGTTCTGAGAGACCAGGAGTGCGGCAGTCTGGAGAATGCTCCAGCTGCGGGTTATGTTTATCGTTTTATTCGAAACCAGAAAATGAACATTTTATTATCTGATGGCCCGTGGGCCGATCTATGAGGGATCGGCTGACGGAGACTGGTAGTTTTCTAGAGCGGTTGGGTGATAGTAAAGATATAGGGAGGTGTCAAGCGCAGGCTTAGCCGGAGTGCAAAATAAGTTAGTTGGTAATTGGTGGATGGGGAAAGGAGGCCCATTTGGGAACCAGAAATAAAACGATGAAAAGAGGTGTAATCAAGAGAAGAAATGGGGAAAAAGGAAGAAAGCAGTCTGGTCGTTGCACCAGATGTGGGCGAGGAATGCAAACGTAGTGCAAAAGAAAGAAAGTACTAGGGGCTGAGGTGAGGCCTTTTCATGTGGGTGCTGACGTGCCTGTATTCCATGGGGTCAGCAGAAAGCAGAAGTATACGGATTCCGGGTGGAAAGGGGTCTTGACTTACTACAAGCATATGCGCAGACCACTGGGTCTTGGTTATTGAAGAACAGTAATCTGCTTGGTGAGACTCGAGTATACGAGAAAAGTGCAAGAAAAGCACGATGGGACCACTG
This sequence comes from Fasciola hepatica, assembly GCA_948099385.1. Lineage (NCBI taxonomy): Eukaryota > Metazoa > Platyhelminthes > Trematoda > Plagiorchiida > Fasciolidae > Fasciola > Fasciola hepatica. The sequence continues at coordinate 404,520 of CANUEZ040000113.1, read as the reverse complement.
AATTTCAACTTGAGACAGAGAATTAGGTGAAGGTGTGCACCTATCACTAAAGTGAAAAACGGTTCTTAAGGGGGCTGGTGTCAGTAGATATTTTGGTTGGGTATTTGAGTCAGCAAAGTGGCAGACAGATCATCTCTGCCCTTGGACATCACTATTAGTGCATGGGCTCGAGGAGAAAATTGAAAAACTAAAGTTGTGGATGATGAACTGTAAAAGTGCAATGATTACGTTCCTCGTCCCGGCAACCAATACAGGGGAGGTTAAGCCGGTAGCTGTGAACAGCAGGCATACTAATACCGGGGTACCATCAGAGCAGGGGCCGCATAGTATAACTATTCCGGCCTTGTTCTGACCACTGCGTTAGACATCGGCATGCTGGGTAAGGGTTTTTCAGGGAACCCAAAAATGTTGAAACCGAGATCCTGGGTAGGCAAGAATATGTTGGGAGCTCAGGCGGCGTGCTATCACTCCGCACCGGTTCGGGCAACAGGAACTGAAGGCTACCTCAAAAGCTTGGGGTTTGCCATATGCAGGGTCGGGGCTAGGCTCATATCAGAAGGGGACAGAGGGCATTAGACCAAGGCCTTCCTAGCCGGGAGTGTTTTCTTTGTTTTTTATTTTCGTTTCCTGTTTTTCACCGAGGGGTGGGAGAGCAAATAGACACCGTAGGGCGATCTTCCCGTTTCTTCTTGACCGGCCCTTCTTAGCACGTGACCCTTTGGATCTGAGACTGTTAGGGATGGATGCTTCCCTTCATTGCGAGATTGTCACACACCTCCGGGGGTGCTGCTGCCACAATCTGTAAAGGAAAGGATTGAAAAATGAATCAATCACTCAGTTATTTTCAACATTCGGAGGGCTATCACTTGACCGCTTGCTTTGCCACTAACAAAGTCGGACGGGCTCCGGTGTATACGCAGGCCAAATGGTGACTGCATCGTCGAATATAATACGCTGGGTAACTTCATGGGCATGGAGACGTTGATGAAAAATCATCACCACTGGCTTTGCAGAGGTTAGCCGCCAGCTATTGCTGGAGCACTGGGTGAATGACACACGTACATCAATGAGCTTCAGCCAAAAATCGCACGCTGAAGATGAGAATTGACTAGTTTTAAAGATCCGGGATTCAGTTAACCGATAATTGGCAAACGGAGGAGGCTAACGTTTCGGAAGAAATTTGATTGTAGGTTACGATGAAACAACTTGATCAGTTGCGGGTGTGTTGTGTAGAGGAACGAAGCGCGGTATGAAAAAGAGATCGATGGTGAAGAATTGTTTCGAACCCACGAATACCAGGCTTAATAGTGAGTCAAAGTCAGGTGACGTCTACCGGATACACATCTTTCTAAAGGAGCTTTGAACTGGTTTTTAATTGCGGGCACAGTATATGTATGCTAATTACAGTGTAAGGTGGCACGGTCTGATGTGGGGAGGAGAAAAGTGATTGGTGCATGCAAAAGAAAGCATATGTATATATTTACTTGGGCGCGATTATCAGATGGGTCGTGAGACGGGGATAGGACTCAAAAGACTGGGACTAATTGTTGTCTTATAATCAAGACAGTCTTTACACGCTTCCTTTGTGTTTGTGCTAATACTGGTCAGGCTGATTAAAAAATATGCGCCAAGGATTCTGCTTAGTGCTCCTTCAAATTATCTTGGTATGCGACACGATCTCAGCGAGTCAGGAAGCTTAGTCCAGAGGTTAGGATAGGTTATCGAGAAATATCTAGATCTGGTTGAGAGCCTAGTCTGGGTGGTTGTAGTGGTGAACTATCTGTGACGGAGGGAGTAAAGAGTCTCACCAGAGAAACCAAGTGGGTTTTCAGATGAGTTAGTGAGTGCAGAAGGTTGAAGAGAAATGAACGATTGAGCGCGATACGACGGAACCATAGGGGTTTAAACCGGAGTAGTTGGCACCTAGCTCTCTAGTTGAAGTTAGAAGAGAAACCAAGCAATTTTTTGGTGGAGGGGTGTCGCATTTTCTCTATACTGACTCTGTCAGCCTTTCGCATCAAGGTAAAGACCAGGGGGCACTAGTCCAGCAGCGACCTAGAGTGTGTCTTGAATATCAGAAGCTTGCTATCCTGAGTACTGTATGTTCAGGAGATAAGTGCAATCGTCCTCCTTGCCTTGCCAATTTGGGTCAGCGCTTGTTCATGGAAGTAAAAGGAGCATAAATGACGCAGGCCCAAGTCTTCTTCAACGTGGGTAGTGGGAATCTGCAGACCATTTATTGTGAGACGGCCAGGCGGAACATGGCATTTGTAGGACAGAAGAGAGCTCTTAGCCGCCGAAAACTTTATCAGCCGTGGAGTACGCCATCCAACAAGGGACTTCAAGTCCGACAAAGTATCTCTAAGAGCTGAGTGCAGGGCGTTCGCCCCAAAAGTATAGACTAGCTTTATGTCGTCAGCAAGGAGGAATGCCGTGCCATGACGCACTGCTCGGAAGACGTCATTTATGTACATGATAAATAAGAAAGGGCCCAGAACCCTACCCTGCACGACCCCTCTAGTAACCTGTTTGGGCTGAGACGTCCCATTGACGAGGACGGTTTGAGAACGTTCGGAAATATAAGATGATAGCTAGGACAGAAGAAGGTCGGCGACTCCATAGGATCTGATTCTTGGCAGTAGGCGAGTGTGGGACACGCGGTCGGAGTCTTTTGTCATATAGAGAAAGATGACGATGATTGACTTGTTGCTATCGGCTTTGGAACTGATTAAATTGAGGAAGTCCATCTGACACGTGAGGCATAAACGGGGCTTTAGGAATCCACGCTGGGCTGGGTAAATCGGATTTCGAGAAGTCAGGGAGTTTGCAAGCTGGTCCTTTACGATCCTCTCCGTGAACCTGGAAACGATCGAAGTGTGGTTTAGAGGGGGGTGTTCGCGGATCATGCAAAGCACCACTTTTGTAGTCTGAAACTATACAGGACACTTTCAACCGAGCCAGGCAGGTTTCGGACGATATGGATAAAGTAAAGAGGTTCAGCAATGGGAGTGCTGGGCCAGGTCCCTCAAACCAAAATAAGACAGGTGGAATATCATCAGGCCCTTGATGACAAAAGGGTTAAGTGTTGGCTAGGAATTTCCTGATGACTGCCGTGGTAAATGTTATGGTTGTGTAACAGAAACTTTGGGAAGGTCGTACTAGTATGGCGAATTGAAGTAATGGATTTTCTCTTCCGTTTCAGCTGGTCGTATCAACCTTGCACAAGCAAAAGGAAAACTGGAAGAAGGTGGAGAAACCGCCAATCTGGAAGACAACGCAACAATCCAAGAGGACTGTTTCGTAATGTGTTTATATTTGTATTTTTACATTAATGACAGTGTGCCACATATTTTAGATAAATCCTTACGTTGCTGAATTTCGTCTTTTCGCCTTTGGCTGACTGTTACAGTTGATGTCGCGTCCTGCGTGAGCACTGAATGGCGGAGTGGTGAAGGGTTAGTGTCCTTAATAAGAGCTGGGGAGAAATAGCTGGTAAAATCCTCAGCCGTACCTTTTGGCGAATCAAGGTGGGTACCATTTCGGATGAGGAAAGAGGCATTATTTTCGGCGTTCCCCAAGTTGCGGGATTTTGGCAGTCTTGAGAGCAGCTTCACACCATGAGGCTGTTAGAGTGCAGTCCCTTCTTGTTTTGTGAGTTTATTCTCGGTTGCTGAATAGAGATCACGGCAGAGGGGGCTTATTCTGAGTGTGAGAGAGAAATCTATGTTCTTGAGGAATGAGTTCTGGAGCTTACAAACCCTTTGTCGAAGTATGTCAATTTTGGCAGTCTTGGCTCTAATATGTCTAACGGTTGAGGTAAGGCAATCTATGGAGTAGGACAACTTGGCATTGAAAGCATCGGCTGCTTTTTGCGGATCGGATGTTAGGAAGAAGTCGGACCAGTCAGTGCCTCGGAGAGAGGTAGGCAGCTGGGCTCAGTTAGTCAGTCTGTAGGTGTTTTGGTTTCGGATTCCAACAACCTCAGGTAGGCGTGATTCTTGCGCAACAGTGAAGCGACACACGACCGTTTTGTGGTCACTACAGGGAAGCTTTTGTGTGACGGAGAGGTTCGCGTCAGGGAGGCCATGAGTGAAGACTAATTCAAGGGTATTGTCATGTCTTGTTGGAGTGGGGACATGCAGCGTCCATCTCGCAGCGTAGGTGTCCAGAAGGAAATCGGATAAATGTGAGGAGGCAGTCATTGTATTCCAACAAATACCCGGAGTGTTAAAGTCTCCTGCTATGTTCTTTGGACCCAAAGACAGAGTAGAAATTTACTCAAAAGCCCTAATAACATGCGGAAATTCAGAGTAGCTAGAAGTAGGTGCTCGGTGGATGCACCCAATACGCAACACGTTTCCAGGAATTTGGGTGGAGAGCCTGAGAGAGTCGGGGATACAGTCGAGCACTGGAAGGTGGAGGGGGTGGCAGGTAGTTTATGTTCATGTGTGCGAGACAACCACCGCCTCGGCGGTTCACTCTGCTTACTCGAAGGGGGTTTAAGCCTACCAACGAGACAACGTCAGTTGGGGTGTGATCGGCCAACTATGTTCCTGCCACCAGGACAGTGCCAAAGCTAGAAGCAAGTAAACGATTCCTTAAGTCATTAAGTTTGTTTAACAGCGAACTGGAATTCGGCAGTAGGAGGGAAACTCTGCCCGTATTTTTGAGGTTACAGGGCGCTGGGGCTCCACCTGGGGGCGGCCGATGACTACTGATGCCGAGTAAGCTTCCGGCAGCCGGGCTGTCAACCAGGACGGTGTCAACAGGTGTAGTAGCAGCTAGGCTGGGGAGATTAGCAGATGGGTTACATGATGGTGGTTTGTAGTGTACGGTGTGGCCGCCTTTATGAGAGGCCTGGTTGAAGGGTGTCACGTCCACGAAAACCTGAGAAGGGTGACTGCTGCAGGATGCGTTTTGGGTGAGACACTCTGGAAGACTAATGGGCAGCAGCACTGGATGCAGCTGCGATTGAGTAGCTCTGGATAAACGATCAAGAGATACAAAGGCTGCGTCTAGTGGCGCCTTCGGAGAGAAACCATGATAAAATCGGGGGAGTGTTATTAGAGGCCATAGTGGGTCGGTATGGGAGCGAAAAGTTTCGTTAGAAATATGGTCGGTGACCGCTTAACACCCATGAATTCTAGTAGAGATTACCACTGGATGCTGAGGCGATTTTGTATTGCGGGATAATAGATCTGGGGAAAAGCATAGTGACTCTGGGTGGGACTTTAGGGGTAAATCATGTGTAAATCGAGGGAGAGTTAATGGGGTGCTAGGGGATCAGTTTGGGGTGGAGGGCAGTTGTGGAGGAGCAACCACGGTTTTGATACCGACCTAGTAAGGGGGGTGACTAACGGCAGGGTAAGTGGGATTGGAGTGAGACCGGTACAATGTTACGGACAGGGCTTGCTGAAGCTGCAGGCATCTCACAAGGCTCCACGGAATAAGTGTGGAGGGGTGGAGTGGTAGCGAATTGGCTGCTGACGAAAGAGGCTTTGGTTTGAACGGTCAGTTGGTATGGTGTGCAGTGGGGTCAGAGTAGAATACGGTGGAGACGGGTGATGAGGGGGCAGAGGATTTTGAAGTTGAGGAGGGGTAAAAGTAGGCATGCCATGGGGCTGGAAAAGGTCTGGCGCGGGCCATAAGTTGCGCACTTGTTGGCAACCATGCTGGTTACTCGTCCTCTATGATTTTGGTTTGGTAGAGCTAGCGATGGGGGTGGTAAACTTAGTGGAAAATTTGTGGTGTGGTACTGCGTCCGTTGACGTGATGAAGGGGGCTTCTGAGTTGATGGATGTGGTATGTAGCAGTTGGGTATGCGGATCTCCGGGGGACTAAACGAGAATGCTGGTGGGCTAGCGATAAGTTGAGCGACGTGGTTTCGTGAGTACGGCCGTGATGGGGGACGTGGATGAGTAATAGGCCAGTTAGCTGGAGCGCGAGAGGTCATAGGTAAACTGTCGATTGAGCCTGGGAGCGTGACAATGTCAGTGCAGGGAAGATCTCAGCCATTTGGAGCGACAGGTTACGGGGTGACGTTGTGACCGAAGCACTAGGAGGCAACGTTGTAGCTGTCTGGTCGGTGCGGGTGTGAGACGCCTTTGAGCAATACGTAGCCAACATTCGAAACGGATCCCGGAGTCAGAACGCGATTACCCGTGAAATTCTACGATACTGGATTATCAAATGAACAATTACACGGAACAGATAAGGACCTCAGTTGTGCAATCACAGGGACTCAAAAACCAGAACCGAATTGTGGCGTGCGATAAAGGAGCACGTGCGTCACGCAGGTTCAAAACAAGGATATGACAGTGTAGCGTGCTGGAAGCGAACAAACAAAAGTTGGTCCATGAAAACACGGTGCGTAAAAACAAGCCAGTAGTGCAAATGTGTGAGTGACGTCAAGGAAGCACTACATTGCAGTGTTTCTGGGGGCATTTTCCTCAACTGGTCGGCACAACGGGGTGGCTCGTTGGAATCTGGCGACTTGTTGGCTCGCTTGGCGGACAGACTAGGGCGTAAATGGCTGCTGGCTTAGAGAAGGGGCTGCATTGCTCGGCTGTGGTTAGACAGTGGTGGAGGCTGGGGTGCAACGTGGAGCCCATTAGAGGGACGTTGTGGTATTGGAGAAAGGGACAAATTTCGGTCCACTTTTTGCGCTGGAGAACTGGCCAGCAGGAATGGTGACAAGTTATTGATGGTGGGAAATTGTTCTGTAGGACTGGGTAGTACTGGAGCAGAGGGTGGTGGGAGTACTTGGTTGCTGGAAATCGGCCTAAGGACTTCCCTCTGCAGCGGGGTTTTATCAGGAATAACTGTTTTATTTTCAAATGGAGTCGACCTTGCGATGGACTCTCCCTTTCTAACGAATTCCGTGTGCAGCGCTCTGACCTAGGAATTGAAACAGTAGCGGGCAAGTGTTTCGATGTGACCGTTTTCCGAGTCTTTTACAGTAGTACCCTTGGTGTGACATACTACATGCCATGAGCAATGACTGCTCTATTAAGGAAAGGGGCAAACGGTCTAAAACATCAAAGACTTCGGCATTTTTGAAATTTTTATTCTTCTATGAACTACAGAAGCAGCTTTGTCCAGGAGGAAGCTAGCCGATAGGAGACTTTTGGTGTTCGAATGTTTTGAGGGATCGACGATGTAAGCGATAGGCCACTGCATGGTCAACTCACCGTCCACTGGTCGTGGCTGTCTCTCCAAGGACCATAAGTTTTGCTGAAGCGCATTAATTTGGTACTTGTTTCGCTGTATATATCGACCAGTGGTACTGAACAAGTTACCGAGGGGGAAGAGGTTGAGGGCGTTTAGTGATTCTAAGTTGAACCCGGTTCGCCACTCTGTGAGTGAGACTATTGGTAGACGATTTAGGCATGATATCTCAAAGGATTTTGGTGGAAGTAGACTTGTAAGTCTGTTGCTAACCTCAGATATTGCTGTTCAGAAAGAATCCCGATTTATTTTAGGTTTTTGGGATATCTCGAGTAGATGTCTGTAAGTTATTCCCTAGATACCTTAGTGGAAACTGTACCAATAACAGCACGCTTAACGACGCGGTGTAACGCAGTTTGGTTCACTTCGGTCACGGTTTAACACCTTAGGTTTTCTTGGGTGCAGTAAACTGCTTAGGCTGGTATGAAAATGCTAGGCCATCCTCACGGTGTAGGGAGACCTCTGCTTCATCGGAGCCGGATCAAATGCCTACTAAAGAACGGCTAGCGGCTGAACAGCTAATGATTTGCTATTCCTTGGGGATAGGGGATCACGCGGTCGTTAGGTTTCCCTTCGTGCACATTGCGGTTTTGCTCACAGCTGAAAGGGACCACGAAGAAGGAGCTTTCCGGGAAAATTTCGTTGTCATGAATGAATTTCCAACCATTAAGGGATGGACTCACGGCTAGACCTGCGATAACATACACTGGAACAGTGTGAGAGGAATTCTAACCGAAGTTGCTCGAAGGTCTGCGCATCAAGCACCCGCTAGGACCATGAAACCCAGCCTGACAACGTCTTGCGGCATGCCGCAAAGGCTGAAAAGGAAGTGAGTGGCATACAATGGGTGTCGGTTGCCGCATAACTGCCTGGACCATGCCGAACACGTATCCATCGGGGAACTCTGTGATCTACAGTGCAGGCGGGGCATTTCTGAGTACCAGATGCAGTTCTCGAACAGAATGGTAACAGATTTGTCAGGAACAGCGGCTACATAACCCCGACGTGAAATTCAGGTAGTCTCGTTTTCTGATTTGCTTGTGTCACTGTTTAGACTTGTAATTGTGTCCACCCTAGTTATATCACTTCACTACCTGAAATAGTGACCTAGTCGTATAAACAACTGCAAAGCACCAAAGTACGTTTGCTAGTACTTATCGCGGGTTAGAGTTGTAGATTATATTGGATATTCACTGCTTTAATTCCATTTATTAACATTCTTTATGGCCTACCTTGCAAACCTCCCTTGGTTCTCGCCACAATACTATCCATCGAGCGTTTTTACATCCCACTTCACATAATCCAGCTCCTACCTTATTCCTGCTACACATCCACCGGTGCACCTTCTGAAGTTTCTGTCCCGCCGCGCCTCCATTTACATGTTTTTCCTCCCATAAAAGGGCATTCTGGTTCCACCCTGTCCATCGACCCCATATCTAAAATATACCACCCCGCACAGCCTGCTGTTATGATCCAAGCCACAGTTAAACACCTACCGTATCCTGTGGGGTTGCCCCTGTGCATGCCACACAGCAAAATTTCTACTATCTCACTATCCTTCATCGTTCCAGGCCTCCTAATACCAACCATATATAAAGTGGGTCATTTAGCTCGCTTCTTATACCGCATTGCTGCATAGGTCTCACCTAGATCTTTGCGCATATAACACCCAGGTACACTACTAGTATGCTCAGACCTTTGGCTTGTCTCCGTCTATTTGACCGAATTCCTGCTACCTCTGTGCCTCCGTCATATATCCCGGTCCCCAACCAGTGCTCGGAAAACCCGTCACGCTAAAGCTGGCAAATTCAAGTACTCCCAACTCCTCCTCCTCCAAACCAGGCCGTGCTCTGTCGCCCCCGTTAACTTCGACGGTGAAGCTTCTAATAGTCGAAATGGCCTCAAACAGAGTTTCATCGAACTTAGAAACAGGGTCGAGCTGACTGATGAAATCCTTTCAAAGGTTTCACCCATGGCTACTCTCCGTGATCCTGTAGCCGCTACATGACCCGAGAACTTGGTTCCGTTGGAACACCTCCTCGACTCTATATCTACTGAAATATACCACCGCATTACCAACCCCAAGAAAGCAGGGGTTTTTAATGTTCCAGACCGCTTACCGCTTTCCTTACAGAAACACGACATACTAAGTTCGCGCAATATGGATCACTATAGATGTCATTGCGGGGGGCTACGTAAAAAGTCCCATCGGCATAGCTGCCCTCTGCTGTTCCAATTCATGGACGACCTAACAGCTAGAGATTTCATTAGCAACAAGTCGACAATTGCCGCCATTTCGCCGTATGAGGACATAAAGCTATTCCCTGGTAAACCCCCTTCAAACGAGAAATACTTCACTCGCTGAGAAGCAACTCTACCTTGCCCATGCAGGCTGACCCCACTGGAACCGACGTGAAGGTTTCCCAATGGCCCGCTGGCAAGAAGTCAAAGGCGAGCCCAGCGCCTCACCCTGCCTACCTGAAAACTGTCGACCTAGATATGAGAACTCCCCACCCCCGGTTCCGCTTCCACACAAACGCCCTTTTCTATCATCTCGGCAGTAGCTTTTACCCCCAGTAACTTTCGCTTCCCGACCACAAGCCTCGAGCGTCACTCCACTCCAGTATTAAACCAGCTCCCTCCATCATAGCCTCAGAGCCAAGACAAGACCCTGGCACAACCATCTGCCTCCGTCGTACTACTTCCCATCCGTCCTCCCGGCCACTGGCAAGTGTTAGAAACCACTGCTCTTGCTCTAAAGACCCTACCAACTTCCCACCAGCTGCTAGCTCAGCAGCGACACTCCGTTTTTATCCTCATAAGTGCCCTTCTAATCCTCCCATGAGCCTACCTGGTACTCCTACCAGGTCCGCACTTGTTCAAATAACCACCCCAACCATTAGCCTCCACTCTCAATCGGCACCTGCTTATAGCGCACTCTCGGATCCTCCAGGTGATAACCAATTGGGCCACCATCCGGATTCGTCTAAAGCCATCGTCCCTTTAAGTAGGAGTGACCTTCAGAGCCATTCCAGAGCCACTCGCCCTTCCGCTGCCTCGCGCGCCCTTCCTTTGTCTTTCCCCCTCCCTGATCGAATGGGTCACACCAATCCTCCATCTTCGTTGCTACTCTATATCCCTTCCTGTCCCCCCGACACCAACCCGCCACGCTATAGCCTCAGCATGCCTCCACTTTTCCACTCTGCTCCCCTCCACCAACCTTCATCTAACCCTGAAGTACCACGTACGTACCCTAGCAGATACTCCAGGTTCATACCTTTGTCTCGCTTCCTCGCCCCACCTCCCCACACACGACTCCCTGGCTCCTCAAGAGCCTACGAACATTTTTAAATTTTGCCACTCCCTTCCGCCCCCCTCCCACTCCATACTATTTCCCAGTTACTCTTCCACATGCCTCCACCCCCACGCCGACCTACCGGCCTTATACTGACTCTGCCCAACGGGTAGGTTACCCGCAGTCAAGATCTCGTTTTTTCCTGACCGGGGCCCTCCACACCCGTAGCCATATTGCTAGTCGCTCCATGGACCATATCGATAAACTTTCACAGACCTATATCACTGATCGCTCCCCCCTCCATGCCATGACCTTTAGTACCTTAGACCCTGCACCCCCCCCCTGTCCAGCCCGCCTCGGCAGATATTCTTAACCCCTTACTTTGCCATACGGTGCAACCTCCCCCTGTACGACGTGACACCCCTCGGGCCCACATCAGCGGTGTGCTGCACACCCTTCGTATCGATCACCCACAACGATCGGCAGCACCTCATGATAGAGCTCCGCCTACTTCCCGTCCCCTATCCAACATTGCCCGTCCTCCCTATCCTACTGACGCTCTATCCCCACTGAGACCCAACCCCCATCGCCACAGCGATCCCAATAGTCTTGCACCTGGCATCCATGCTTTGCGCACACCGACACTGAACTCATTCCTCCCAGTTCTTATTAAAGCTCGATCAATAATCAGAAAAATATCGCATCTGCGATCACTGGCATTTACCTCAAATGTTGACAATATATTAGTAACTGAATCCTGGCTGTCAGATGATGCTTCGCTTGACCTTGTTCGCATAACTGGGTATCAATGCTTCTCGAACACCCACCAATCCAGGCGTAGAGGGGGATATTTGGCCTTGGTCACATGCACTATCCACGCTAGTATCATTGACCACCCCTCTCTTCTCCTTGTTGAGGATTCGTTACGGCTATCTATTCACACCCCCGGCCAAAACCTCCTCCTTGGCTGCGTCTACGTCCTCTCGGGTCTGGAGCCTTCAAAAATTGACTCTTCCGCGGGTGTCTTCAATGCTGCGCCTGACTATCCTGCCAGCGCAAAAACTACTGCGGTTGATTTTAACCTTCCTTCAATTTGCTGGTCCTCTTATACTAGCCCTGCCGTCCTCCCCGCCTTCATTTCCTGTGTCCGTCTTGGTGGATGGACCCAACATGTCTCCTGACCTACTAGGGGAACGATATCTTGGACCTAGTATTCTCCACTGATGTTCCTGATAAGCCCACCCAGATTACCGACCACTTCCCGGGTAGTGACCGCCTTATTGTCAGGTGCAAGTCCAGCTGCTTCAGCTGTTCCCATCCGGTGCAATTCTCTCCCCCTGTTCCGACTTCCCACAGTTCCTAAGACTGGCCCCTAGTTTCAGTGATAATCCGCTCCATTAATCGGACACATTTTTTCTCTCCTCTGATCCCCTCACTGTTGAGGACTCTCTCTACTCCAACCTCCTACACTGCTTAAGTACCACCAACCGATATGCCGATCCATGCCCCAAGTCCAGCAGCTCAAGCCTGTCACTTCTACAGCGAAAGCTGTCTAGGCTGCAACTTACCTTCGCTGGATTACGTGACTTCAAAATTCTTCCGCACGTAAACAGGCCACAACTGAAGCTGCGTCGCATGGCCATTTCGCATCTGAGAAGGCAAGAGGCCGTCGCCCTAGCACACCCCAACAAAACTGGCTACCTGTCCAACCTGCTTAGTAATAGGTCCAATCACTCCAATCATACCTCGCCCAAATTTCTTATCTGTGGCTCATCTGCCGCTAATACCCCAGCATCTGTCTCTGAGGCCTTCAATGAGCATTTATCTTCCTCCCTTATAAACTGTCCTGGTATTCCTCCTCCTACAATCCATCTCTGCACCTCGGACTCTCTTTCATCGATTCTCTTCACCCATCTAGAAATTGAGAAATCAGTTTCCTCCATTAAACCTCCCCCCGTTGATCTCCCACCTGCCCTCTTCAGTTTCGGTGGTCCTGACCTACCTTTATTGTTACTTATTGTATACACCACCTCCGTGCTTCACAGTTTCGTCCCACCCCAATGGGAAACCTCTGTTATAATTTCCCGCTTTAAAAAGGGTGCATAACAAGACCCAGATAACTATCGGCTCATTAACCACACCCCAGTAGTCTGCTAAATCATGGAGAGGACTATCAAAAACCACATTGTTCAGTAGCTCTTATCCAACAAACCGCTGGACCCTGGTCAGCATGATTCCTTTAACTCCTGTCCCCGCTCTTCCTGCAAGTTTGACTTTATCAATGTCTTATCGTCTGCTGCCGACGCCGGCAACTCTGTAATCGTCCTGTACCTCGACATGTCTAAGGCTTTTGACCGTGTTCCCCATATGCATCCTTTAGACAAAATCCGGTCTCTTGGTATTACTGACCCACTCCTCTACTGGCTATCATCCTATCTCTCTCAAAGATCATAAGCTGTGCTCGTTGACGGCCACTCATCTTCCGCCAAACCAAGTACTAGCGGCGTCATCCAAGGCAATGCCCCAGGCCCACTACTATTCCTTATTTATATCAATGACATCTCTTCTATTCGACATGGTGTCCCTTTCCTCTTTGCCGACGACATAAAAATAGTGCACTCCTTCCTCCCGAGTAGCCTATTCGCGACCCTGTGAAACATAACTCGTGACTCACTCGTTCTCCAAACTTGGTGCGTCTCGTGGTTCATGAAATTCTCTGCGGAGAAAAGCTTCCTTCTATCTTACAAGTGCACTGTACCACCCGGCCAAACCTGCCTGGATGGCCTGTCCATCCCCATACACCCCATGGTTACCGAACTCGGAGTACGCTGCTCTTGTTCCTTCAAATTCTCAGAACAGGCATCGTCCCAAGTCGCTAAAGCTGAGCGAACCCTAGGCCTGATCTATCGGTGCTTCTTACAACCGGCCAGTAGCCTCTCCATGTATCTCTCACATGTGAGACCGCTCCCAGAATATTGTCCCATTACCTCCAGCTTCTGGCCACGTTCCTCTATTGTATCTCTTGAGAACGTTCAGCGTACTTTCACCAAAATGCTGTTGGGCGTATCTATAACCCTAACATACCGCCAGCGCTGTAGGCTCTTACAGATTGAGCCTCTGTGGGTTCGTCGCATGAGGCTCAACCTGGTTTTCCTCTTTAGGCTAATCCATAACCAGGCCTACACCTCCTATCCGATCTCATTCGCTGCCCCCTGCTCCTACCCAGTCCAACATTGTGCCTTCTCTCTCACTGTCCCTCGTTCTAGTCTCGGCCTGAAGTCCCGACTCTATCCGTCAGCCTATTCCAAAATCTGGAATAAGCTCCCCTCACTGTTCGCTTTTAGGCGAGCACTTGTGTTAAACTTAGTAGTTCCCAATGCTATTTTGCTCACCAATGAGATCGTCTCCACCGATCTGGCCTTTGAAAGAGGCCTCACACTGTAACTCTACTACCTCTGCCCCACAGGCCAATAGGTACACCCTATGCCCGAAACTTCCCCTCTCTCTAGTGCCGCGAACTAAGGCCATTGCCTTCCCTGATCCATAGCGGACTTACCTCCTGCCTTCTTAAGATAACCCTGTTGCTCACTCACGTTCAACTGTTGTACATCATCTTTTCTCTCCTCAGTATCCGTCGCTCCTCAGCTGGGGCACACCCCGACTGCGCTTCTCTATCACTCTTCCCTTTCCAGTGATCCCCGCTGACGGCCAACTACTTCGGGCACTGTACTTACCATCTCCCTGGCAGGTGCACCTGGATAATATTGCTACACGGTCTTCCATCACTCGCTGTTCCCGTTAGCTCTCCTGTCCATGGTCTCACCTCTTGGCCAGTTGGTCCTGGATCACGCACTCCTATCGCTGTCTCTTTGCCCCTTGTGCAATTAGCAATGACCACTTTTGCCACTTCCAACGGTGCGGAGTGCAGTCAGATCCACCGCTGTGGCCGGCGCAAATCGGGAGTGCAGGCCGCCTGCAACGATGTGAGAGCGCAATTAGGCTGGTGGATCACACCTTCTGTGTTCAATTCACGAAGAGTTTTTCAGGTTGGGTGCCCAGCGCACGGCTAGTCCCACCCACTAGAACCGGTTGTGGATCGAGCGCTCTAACTTTTCTCGGACTATCGAATCCAACACCGTCGGTTGAAAATTGCATGCTCCCCATCCTTTTCCACCACAGTTCTTTCACCTATATTTCCTATCATCTGTTACCACTTTCCATTTTTGTCGCTCTACCGTGGTATGCACACCTACCCATTTTGTCCTTCCCCCTATCGCCTCTCTCTACATCATCTTCCATTGCATTGATTCGCTATCGTCCTAACCACTCTTCTCTGCCGACGCTCGCCAATATCTCCTTTTTCACCTGCCGTCATTGCCGGATTCTATTCCATGTGCACTTGGAATGCCCATTGATAGCATTCCTATACCCCACTGCCAAGTGTTTTGTTAAATCCTCCCTTGTTCTCCCTCCTCATGCCCAATTTTATTACGCACCAATCACACACGCACCCATGACCAATCCGCATATTAAAACTTGCCGCTCCAAACTTTGCTTCTTTTACAGTCGCATTTATCATCTAATCACCACCACCATATTTTCCTTTCTTGGCTCCGCGATTCCTCTGTGGTTCTTCCCGTTAGGCAGTGTCCCGATTAGCCTCCACCTGTTTAATCCACCTGTTCGATTGTCTGCTGGCACGCGGCTCTCCGGTTGTATTGCCCCAACTCCGTCGCGCACTCATTTCTTGGGCCTTTTGTTCTGTTGCTGGTTCACTTATCTTGGGACTTCCTGCTTCCTTCTTCCCAGCCTCCTTCATGTTTCATCTACAGTAAAATGATCTGATTGGTCATGCCTTACCTGTGTCTCCTAGGTCATCGCTTTCATCCTTTGATCCGTTTAATGCACATCACATGCATTTTTCTGTGTGCCCTTCAGTTTGGTCCGCTTTTCCATGTTCCACCGATTGTATTGACAACGTTACATCATGATGTTCTTTTACAGTTCCAAATCGTTCGTTCTGTCACTGCCCGATTCCTCTGGTCCGTCACCACATGAAGCACCTGCATTGATTAAATGACTAGACCCCTTTTCACCTGTTATCTTCGATCCTATCCTCCACTTTCCCTGGTTCATGATCTGCTCCTCATGGCCGGCATCACTTTTTGCTTTTTCAGTCTTCTCTATCTGTTGATACGCTATGCTATCCCGTCATGAAAAACTTCGTCTGAATTCTCTCAAGTCAATCCTACACACTTTGGTCCAACTCTGTCTCCCTCTTTCAATCACTGATAACTTTTTCTCCTGGCACTCCATTGCTCTTCGCTCCCGTTCGTTGCATACCTGTTTATGTACTGATATATATATGTATATATATATAAACACAGGTATATATACATTTGCACTGCATCCTGCACTTTTTGCCGACTACTTCCCACACTACCATCCCGCTGGCCCTCATGATATGCGTCCACGCTTTTTACATCAGCACCTCATATTTACCATACCAAATCCCTATAGATCATTCTTGTCATCTGTACCACCCTTCACTTATTCCAATGTTCGCTATCTGTCCTACGATGAGTTTTGTGCCCTGACCGCTGACCATCTACTGCAGTGCAGCACGGCCTAATTACTATATAATCCCTAGCAATGGATCCCTTTTTTATCTCCACCATCTCCCGCTACCACCCTTCCGTGCTTCCGCATAACTTTTTCTCTCTGTTGGGCAGCCATGTCCACCTGTCATAAAATAGTTCACCACGATATTCCAAAGTTAATTCTACAACCATTTGATCTAACCTTACCTACCCCTCTCAATGGTTGATAATTTCTTTCTAGGACCCCAGTGTTATTGCTCCTGCTCCTCTTATATCTACACATATATATAACATATATACATACATACTTGCGCATATATGTATATGTGCACGTACTCTGCATATTGCAGTTCCTAACTGACCATTTCTCTCGCTACCATCTCTCCGACCGTCATGATATGCATCCATCCTCCTTACATCTGTGCCTCACGTCTACCGTATCCAATCCTTCTGAATCGTTTTTGTCGTCCGATCCACTCTCCACGCCTTTTGTTTCTCACTCCCTGTTTTACAATGAGCATTATGCCCTGTCCGCTGAACATCCACTGCAGAGTACCAACACTTCATTGATATATAATCCACTGCAGCGCATCTCACCCTCTTTCTCCATCGTCCCTCGCTACTGCAGTTTCTTATACCGATCTCTAGCCTTTCTCATGTATACCAGTCGGCCTCCAGATGTCTCCACCCGGACTAGTCACACCCCTCATCTGACCATGACCCTCCAACTCACCGGGCAGTTCAGTTCAGTTCAGTTTGCACAGGACTCAGTGTGGCTAGAGCCAATCGTGTGTCCAGATGGTCGTGTTGCCGGCGTGTTTCCGTAGCTCCCAACACTGAGTGATTTTCTTTTTCTGAGAGGCAGAAATTTTGTGCAGTATCAGCCCTGGCAGAGTAAGGTGGAAACAATAAGTAAATTGCCCTGACCCTAAAAGCTGCTTAACATAACTCGGGGTATACTGCCACCCAACATAGGTCTACTGCTTTCTTAAAAGCCTTCATTGTTGTGGTATTTATGACCTCCTCCGGGAGCTTATTCCAATGGGGTACCACTCTACTCGAAAAGTACTTTGCCCTAATTTGTAGCCCCGAATGCTTCCTCTGTAATCTAAGTCTATGCCCCCTAGTGCCTCTCCCTGGGGATCAGACAGAAAAGGTCTTCTCGGCTTATTACTGACAGCCCCTTCATTACCTTGAAGGTTTCTATCAAATCCCCGCGAATGCGCCGTCTTTCCATCGAGAACAAGTCCGGGGCACGAGGACGCTCTGTGTAGCTAAACCCCCTTGCCCATCGACCATTCTAATGGTTAGCCCTTGCACTTTCTTCAGACGGTCTATATCCTTCTGGTAGTACGGTGCCCAGGCCTGCACGCAGTACTCCATGTGCAGCCTAACTATGGCCTAATATATCGGAACGAAAATCTCCGGCTCTCTACACGACATAATGGATCTAACTCGAAAGAGTTCTCTCCTCGCCATACTGGCTGCTGCGGCGCACTGCTTCGACGGCTTAAAGCTGCTTTCCATTATAGCGCCCAAGTCCTTGACCTGCGAGACCACTTGCAACGAACCCACACCATTCGCACTAGCCCTGTATTTGTGGCCAAGCACTAACACTTGGTGAGGTTGAGTGGAAGGTCCCATTTGCGTGCCCAGTTTTGTACCACAAACATGTCACGTTCTATATCCACCCCAGCTATCTTGACGTCATCGGCAAGTATAAAGGTGGGGTTCGTAAGCTCAAGTGCTAGGCCATTGATGAAGATGACGAG
The DNA here is from genome assembly GCA_948099385.1 of Fasciola hepatica. Lineage (NCBI taxonomy): Eukaryota > Metazoa > Platyhelminthes > Trematoda > Plagiorchiida > Fasciolidae > Fasciola > Fasciola hepatica. The sequence continues at coordinate 386,626 of CANUEZ040000113.1, read as the reverse complement.
GAGCAGGGGGCCGGGCACCGAGCCCTGTGGCACCCTACTTGTTACACCCTCCGGTTTCGAGACTTGACTGCTCACCTTAACACTAAAAGTTCGGCCTGCTAAAACACTATTTATCCATTGTCTTGCTTCTCCAACAATTCCCATAGACTGCAGTTTGGCGTCCAGAAATCTGTGATTACCAGAATCAAACGCCTTGCTGAAGTTTAAGTAGCAGACCGCAATCGATTGCCCTTCGTCCAGGCGCTTGGTTACTTCATCGAGGAACAGCAGGAGGTTCGTCGGACAGGATCATCCTGCCACAGACCCGTGCTGAGCACTTGATATAAGGTTGTGTTGAACCAAAATGCCTAGAGATCTGTTTCCCGACTATTCGCACCAGGCATTTGCACAGTACTGAAGTCAATCAAACCGGCTGGTGATTTTCGGCCTTTTGCTGGGGCCCACTCTTGTAAATTCCTAACACTGTTGCTCTCCTCTAGTCTCCCGACACATTTCCCTCTCTAAGTAACGTTTCATACAGCTTCGTCACCGGGGCCTTCAGGACCTCGGCCAGAGGCCGAACGACTGCTGGATGGATCCCATCTGGTCCTGCTGCTTTTTATTTCTATTCAACGTTTGCAACTCCGAGCACACTTATTTTTCTTTTACAGTAAGTTTGGGTATTGGAGGCGCCTGTGGGCCCTCAATTCTTTCCTTTCTGGTCGATACAGGCTCTTGAAGAATGCCAAGAGCTTGTCAGCCCTGTCCTCGTTGGTTAGAGCTAGTCGTTTCTGTGCTCATTCCAAAGTTGCTACACTTTCTCTTGCACGTTTGTGAGATTACACGTAGGCGTAGAATCGCTTAGTGTTAGTGCGGACCGAAGCAGCTAACCACCCGTTTTAATCGGCCCTCGAGTTCATTTAAACTCCCTAGAACCTCTACTGTGTGCACACAATTATCCCATTTCCATCCCACCTTATTCCCCCTTCTGATCCTTTTTATCCCGCTTTTCATGCAAATTTCCACGATTTAATGAATTATGTGTCCATACCGTCACCTGTATCAACAAGACCATGCACACTGCATGCTTCGGGCGTGTCCGAAATAAACTATTATTATTATTATTTGATCCAAGAGGCTTCCACAGTCACGTACCTACAGTGACACATGTTAGTCCTGCTTTAACAGGTGTGCAAAGAGCGGGTGGCGCACATGAGGAAGACAACAAGTGGGGCACTGACACCTTGGCCCGGAGCTACCCAGATTTTGCACGGTAACTGCCGAACCAAACAACTACTAATGACCCAGCCACGAAGGCCTCCGATGCACCACTGGATGTGGCATCGCCGACTTTCTCAGCTGCACAGGCTGATTGTAGCATCAGCAGCTTTCCGTCCCAGATACCGTGAGGGCCGGGTGAAATTACATCGCTAATAACACGCAGTATGCGAGGCAAACTGTGCGGGGCGTCATTTCGAATAAGAGTAACGCGAGGTAAATGAAAGGAGCCCAAAGCAGAACGAGATTGTTCCGGGTGTTCTGTGATACTAGATTAACAAATCGTAAGCATAAAAATACTTTCAAACCCCAATCATTAGGCCTCGGGGCTTACTTGATGGTAACCGAAAGCCAACATTATTCCAGAACAAGAGCAGCCACCTCAAACGGGGTTTTAGGTCAGGCCAAAATGATTCAATCTCAGGGAAGGGGGGAGAAATGAACAAGCGTGTTCATGTGTGCTGAATGACGTGTGCCGTTGCTTGTGAAGCCTTCAATGTTGAAACTACATTTTTGGGAGATAGGCACATGTGGGAAATATTCGGTAAGAACTTACACCATGTGGGTGATACTGAGCGATACGCAACCTACCAAAGTTCTTCTAAGGTTTGGGAAAGGTTTGCTATCCCCGCCTCACCTTCTTAGTACTGTTGTCAGTTCGGTGCATAGAACGAGTACGGTATTGCCCCAGAAATTGTCTGCAGTCTTTCACTGTGAACTCCTTAGAGCGCATGCTGCTGCAACGATGGAAACGATAAACCTGCTTCGATCAAGAGCTAGTAAAAGAGGAATGAAAAGAACTCCCAACCACTGTGCTCCAATCTGAACGGTGAACGGGGTCCTCGCTGATGGCTGCTAACAACGGGTGGCCGGTGACCGACAAGGCCACGGCCTACAAATTCTACGAGAACAGACGGAAGGTTCGGCGTGGGTAAATAGGATGGGTGAAGTGAGCGATGGTTTTGGACAGAAAGGGGACTGGGAGCTAGAAAACAGACGAAAAAGAGAGCAATCCGCCAATAAGTTATAAGAGGATACAAGGTGAACTCGCTTCACGTCCTTTCTCCAAACACCTTCCTGCCTCTCATATAGCTTCTTTTTGAAGGCCACCACCGACAAAACACATATGACGTCACCAAACAGTTTAGTTCAAACGTTAACCACCCAGACTGAGAAAACTATGCCCTAAATCAAGTCTCTACTCCCAGTTTCACCGACCTTGGGCGACACCTTCAAACAGCTGAGTCTATCCTCAACCCCACCATTGAGTTAGGACCATCACTTACGTCGACAACAACTCTAATTACTAAAACGGTTTTGGTTAAGTCGCCCCTACATCTTCTACGCTCCAAGGAGAACAGCTTCAACCGCTCCAGACGTTGATTATGGCTGGGTCCCCTCAGAAGTGCGACCCACCTGGTTGAATGCCGTTGTAGGGCCTCGATTTCCTTCACCTAACACGGCTGTCATGCCTGAACGCACTATTCTGGGTAGGGAAGCAAGAACACTCTGTAGTTTGGCGTGACAGCTTCAGGCTCCCCGATCGATAAGGCCCGCTTAAGCTGCGGAGAGCTCTAGGAGCTTTCCGATTAGCTATACGACACTGTTCACTTGTTTTGAAGTCAGTCATGGCCACCACCCCAAGGTCCCTAAGCTTATCTACCTTGTGAATCGCAATCTCTTGCCCCGGTGACCCAAATACCTCGCAGGCCTTGGCCCTCTGTTTTTCACTGGGTACAGGCAACTGCCCGTCTTCAGCCGCAGGTCCCAACCTATAGCCCACCGAAAAACCCCGTCCATGTCTAGCTGGATATAGTTGCCTGTGAGAGCAAATCCAAATTTGCATCTTCCGCAAAGACGAAGATGAAGTTGTCTATACCCAGGGCGAAAAAGAGACTTTAGATCTTATCCCTGGCGTTCGCCACTGTGCAGGAGACACACCCGCGAGACGTGCTCTTATACTATAACCTGAAAACTCCCCGCCCGTTATGGAGCCTCGAATCCACTCTGTAACTTTCGATAACGACCCAAAGGCCTGACGTTTTGTAGGAGGAGGTGATTTGCACAGCCGAAATTTTAACGCAGGTCTAGGTAGTGTGCCCCCACTTGGCCTCCACACCTAATATCCGGATCGCCTCGTCCAAGTGATTAAAAAGGTTCGTCAAGCAAGAATGCTGTTCAGCAAAAGCTTGCTAAGTGGTCTTGGCCTAGTTGTCTGCCACCAGGTGAGCCCCAACCCCGTCCCTTGAAATTCTCTCCATAACCTTCACAAACATCGAAGCCACACCGGCCGGGCGATGATTAGAGCAGTTTAACCCCCTTCCACCCTTATCGATCGGACATATTGTGGACTTGGCCATTCCTCTGGAGTGACACCCTTTGTCGTAGCTTCAAAAAAGAGCTTGGTCGAAGGTCCTGCTGGCACCTCAACCAATGGTTGGGGGGGTTGACGGATTTCGTCTGGTCCTGTCTTTATATGCGCTCCCAGCTTGCCCATGGCTTGGACCACCTCTGATATTTCCGTCTGCGGCTCCACCATGGCTGGAACACCGATCGAAAACTCTAAGAATCGGCCCGACTCACCGCCATCAACCCTGTAGACCTGCTGGAAGAAAAGCATCGGCGCATTCGCCCTGGCCACTTTGATTGTGGTGTGCCTATCCTGGCCGTCCCTGGCGCTTCCGACCTCTGCCCATGGGACTGCCTTTTATTACAGGTGAATAAAAAAATTGCTTTCGGGCTGGCTTTGGCCTTCCGCGACAGCTTCCACTCACACTGCTGCCGGAATTTCGTTTACGCTGCCGCAAACTTGATTTTTGAAGCTTTGAGCCGCAAGAAGCGCCGGTAGCCACCGATATTTCTGCATCACACCCGTGATTTTTTCGTCATTTTGCAGTGACTTCCGGTCTTTGCTGGTCCTCCATGACTGGGCTCCACGTCCACGTACCCCCCTTAGTAGAGCTACCTGCTCCGTCAGTTCTTAGCAGACGTCCTTCGGACACCGACGGTCTTTCGACGAAATTATTGCCCCTTCCTACACACCAATCTAATATCTGCCCCATCTCGCAAAGGCAGTCATGTTTAACTCGTTGTAAACACTGGCAGAATTTGTCCGGGGAGGATGACCTCACCGTGCTTACTTTCACTCGGAACATCTCATGGTCAATTTACTCAATGGATCCTCAACGGACAGGTACGCGATGTCTCCCGGGTACCCGGCGATTAACAAATCCAGGAAGGACGATATCTGCCTATGTCTCAACCCAGCTTCTTCCTTAACAAGATGCTTTAGCATCTCACTACGCAGAAGGCCTATCGAAAGCGCACCCAGGGAATTCCCGTCTGCCAGTTCATCGGGCTAACACACTTCTGGAGCATTGAAGTCCTCCAAAATTACTGTTCTGCCACTCAATTTTGTCAGGACTTCCAAGTAGCTGATACTTTGTGCATCCTCATCAGCCCGAGATGAGGCTGCGGCCGCTCCATAAAGGCAAGGGACAATAATAAGGTGTGTTAGAAAATACTAGTGTACAGAAATACTGTACGACAGCAATAGAAAAAGGCTAGCCACCCTGTATCCACATTATTCAGCCGATTTCTATCAAGCCGGCAGTTCGAACGGATCCCAAAAGTTTGAGGGTTGGCTGCCGAGTCGCTGTGGGCGTGGTAAAATTCCCGTTTGGCAACGTGAGCTTAGTCCCTATTGCCACAGGTCACAGAAAAATCACGGACAACGGAAGGAGGACGATCCGCGGTAACCACTTGCGGGTGCGGTAAAAAGGTGTCATGAATAGACTGGTAGAGAAATATAAAGTTGTGCAAAGTACCGTGTAGAGAAACCGGTAGAATGAGCAGATGTGCTAGGTATGGATGTAGCAGCTTCGCAGGCACAAAACTCAATAAAATGCAGTTGCTAGCTTAGAGCTTAGGCGCGCCTTGTTTACGAATAAGTATTTTCACTTAGATTTACTTGGGAATGACAACCGATCCCCAGAAGCGGCTAACTCCGATGTCAGGCCTCCCTCTAGCTATAGGCAATCTTCCTTTTCGAATCTTTCTTCTCAGTCACATAAAGTGGCTTACAGTCAGGACAAAAGTACTTCAAAGTACTTTCACTCATCCAGACCCAACTTAACCAGTGCGGTATTATAATCTCCTTCGGTCGGACACATCAGCCTATCTTAGAAACCCTGTAGGACATTTGGGTGATCCCCACCAGTCATCCACTGAGGTACGCAACTGGATTAGCAAACGTTGACCAGGCTTTTCAATAGGTCAGGAGTTTGGTCTAGCATCGGTTCCTTCAATCGACTGGTTGCTTGAAATCTGGTTTGTTTAAGTCCACCTGATACCGGAAAAGTCGATCGCATCGAAAAACTTGCGTCACGCGAAGCAGGCGGCAAGGCGCGCTCCAGCTCATCAGCTCTGGCCATTGGTTTGTTCAGTCTCCCATCTCCTGTCATTTGTACAGGGTAACCAATATAATTACTAAAACCCATCAAATGCTATCGTCCTGCCCCTCCATTCGCTGGACGGGAATCGAGTCCGCAAATGGTGCTTGCGACTAAACCATAACGGGATGCGACATACACAGGCTGCTTTTATGTCGACTCAGTTAGAAGCCATTTGCCGGTTACAGCCTGCTACACTCTACGCCAGCAAGCGGAACCCTCACCTGGCTTCGGAACCATTTTCCCTATCAGGATTTCTACGAACATGACAGAAAATCAGAGGTCTCAGGGAAACGTCGGCCTTAGACCGGATCGAAAATGACACCGGAAATCAAAATTTTTCATTAACCTTTGAGGACCCTGGTACAATATTTTGGGTAAAGCGCGAAGAAGGAACCAAGGCATCCGGAAATTACGATTAGCGTTGTCCGTCAGTCCACGTGGATGTTATACGATTTGGGCTTATCTGGAGTGCGGTTACGTTGCGGCCTTCGGTGAGTCTCGTTGTATCGCATTGGCGGATATCTCCATTCCCGTTCTCTGATATTAGGTATGAACCAAACATCCGGGCGCAGGGAAACGCTACTTTTGAAGCGTCCTTCAAACATGCGCGATAACTGATACTCATTACGGCGAATTATACAGCCTACGGTAACTACACTCATATATATGGGAAAAAGTTGAAGTTTCGCATTGAAAAATCCGGAAATCATTTTCGTGATCTGAAAAACTCTTCTTCTTATCGCGGCCTAGGCGAGAAAATACCACGGAACCACCAACCAAAGCCGCGCCCGCAGCGCTAACAGCCATCGCGGCGAACGACGGTGCCAACCTCGGTCACAAAGCTTATATACCCTTGTGGCACGCATTCAAACAAATATCGCACCATAACATTTCACGTCAATCTGATTTTCTATGGGCTCCGATGCATTGTTCCAACCGTTCCACATATAACAGTCCCACAACTTCATTCGGGCTTGTAACGTACTACTCTGTCTATATGGTACACTAAATGAATGCCAACAATAACTAAGACGACACTAGCAAACTAAGATGGGCGGAGGAACGTGCGGTGATAAAAAGGCCAAAAGGGTATGTGCATTAAGAATTAAAATGAAACAAAAGAAGTGACTCAAACTCACAGTTGTTCAGTGTTCTTGTGATCAGGGTGTAAGGTTGGTTAGACCTTACTTCGCGGTTTCCTTAGTAAACGCGTGCTTCGGTCCTTTGTACTGCGTGGACCACCTGCACGTTACTCTAATGCTCGGCGCTGTACGAATATGTTAACCAGAACAGTATTCTCCGCGCCCCGTGGGAACGAGAAGGCGATTGGGAGAGATAGTGGTTAGCGTGTATTTTAGGAGTGTGCGCGGGAGCGTGCGCAAGAGCAACGGTCAGATGGCAACCGCGCTTGGCAAGAGTCGTCTACGAACTGTTGCAGTACTGCTCCAACCGCTGTGTCCGAGGCATCCGTCACTACCGAAATAGGAGCCAAGGGGTCGGGGTGTGTAAGGGGTGCTGTGTTGGCGATAGCATCTTTGACCAAGGCGAATGCGGCTTGTGCCGTGTTGGGAAACACGGACTTTCGCTTACCTCCGCGCAACAGGTCGGTGAGGGGTTGCATCATTTCCGCACAGCGCGGAATAAATCGGCGGTAGAAATTCACCAGGCCGGCAAACTGACGCAACTGGCGAAAAGTTTGGGGTTCAGGGCAGTCGCAAATAGCGGAAACTTTATCTGACAGAGGGCGGATACCCGAGGATGAAGTAGAATGTCCTATGAGGGTGATATCAGCCCGGCCTAATTCGCATTTCGCGATATTGATCGTAACGCCGTGCTGGCTAAGGCGTTCGAAAAGTGCTCGTAAGTGTGTAGCGTGCTCTTGCTCTGAGGAAATCGCCACCAAAATATCATCCAGATATACGTGGACATTTTCCAAACCACGAGTTGCCTCGTGCATGAACCGTTGAAAGGTATGGTCTGCATTTCTGAGTCCAAACGGCATTCTCAGAAACTCGAACAGCCCGAAAGGCGTAGTGACGGCAGTTTTAGGGATATCGGCCTCTGCTACCGGGTTCTGGTTGTACGCACGAACCAAATCGATACGGCTGAAGACGGAGCAACCTGATAAAGACGAAGTAAGGTCCTGTATATGGGGAATTGGGTATCGGTCAGGGACAGTGACTTTGTTAAGCGTTCTGTAATCATCACAGGGTCGCCAGTCGCCACTAGACTTAGGGACCATATGAAGAGGGGAAGCCCAAGGGCTACTGGAAGGGCGTATTATACCCAGTTCCAGCATATGTTCGAATTCAGCCTGTGCAACACGAAGTTTATCTGGTGCTAACCGACGCGGCCTACTGAACACTGGGGGTCCCTTAGTATCGATATGGTGAGTGGCACTGGTCGTCACTGCCGGGAGAGGCCCGGCCTGTCGAAACATGGCCGGGTAGGCGGCGATAAGTTCGCCATAAGGTTGGTGTGCCGGTGGTTGAACGTAAAAAGGCGTGACGTGATTCACTCGCGAATTATGACTCGCAACAGCGAGAGTGGTCTGACGATCCACCACCCTACGGCGTCGCGCATCAACTAGCAAGTCAAAGTGTTGCAGGACGTCAATGCCTAGAATTGGGTACGGGACGTCGGCGATGATGAATACCCCACGAAAATTACGCTTTGAACCTAAGTTTAAGGTGAGCGACCGCTGGCCAAACGTTGGGATGGCCGTGCCATTGGCAGCGCGTAGTGTTTGGGCCTGCGGTGTGCTATTGTTGCCTTTCGCTCGGGGGAGGACGCTCACTTCGGCACCGGTATCTACAAGGAATACGTTATTTGAAATGATGTCCCTTACGTTCAAAAGGCGACTGTTGGTCTGATACCCGGCTCCGCGGGTCGCCACCACGGGCCGGGGGTTTAGTTTCCCTGATGGTCACTGGGAAACGTACACCCTGGTTAGCACCGTTTGGCTCCCTCGCCAAAACGACTGTGGTATTTACAATACCCTTCTTTTGAAGAGCCAAAATGTCGTCTCAGTGACGGGCTACGGCGCCCAGGTGTGAGTGCTCGGTGCCGCTCCTGTGACCCACTTCTTACTGCTGGGCTTTGCAGGCTCGCGTCAATTCTAGACAAAACTAACGCGAGGTCGTTAGATGTTGGCAGGGCAGGCACCGATGTGACGGAGGACTTGGTTACTCCAGCTACAGCGGGGTTGTATCGTGAAATATTGTCATCAGCTATTGCTGCAGTTTTCTCCAGCGAGCATTTGCGCGTGGCACTTAGTAAAACTGGGATGTTGTGCGGCAAACGCTGCAGCCAAGGTTCCCTTAAGAGCGGGTCCTCGCCTATTGTCGGCCCTCTCAAGCGCTGCATCTCACGCAGCAGTTCCGAGGGCCTCCTACTTCCAAGCTCAACGTTTTGAAGTTGTTGCATACGTTGGTCCTGCGTTGGGGTCGTGTGGGCAATGACGGCATCCTTTAGGGTCTCATATCTTCGGGAAGAGATTATTACGCCCCTTACTTGCATTGTGACCTCCGGCGGGAGGCGGCCTGCTACCCACCTGAAACGGCTGGCGTCACTGGTTATACGGCAGTTTTCGAATTCTAACTCGACCAGCGTGAACCAGAGTTCTGGATCAGCAGGCGTGAATGCCGGTATGTGCAGCGTGATCGCCTCAACGGTGGGGTCTAAGCAGGGTTTCCGTTCGGCAGACATAGCGATTACTTTATGGAATACAGACAGGAAAAGAAATCAACGACCAATGGGGCACTATAGTCTTCGCGAAAAAAGATAAAAAATTACGACGAACTAGACACACAAGATGTGTATGGGCGAAAAAAAATTATTTAATAAACCGACCAAAAAATCAACAGATAGGTGAACAATAAAACACAAAAAACGTACGCAGACGGGACCTTGAACGGTAGAAAACAAGAAAACTCACGTGACCTGGGGATCACGTCGGGCTCACCAATTGTAAGGTTGGTTAGACCTTACTTCGCGGTTTCCTTAGTAAACGCGTGCTTCGGTCCTTTGTACTGCGCGGACCACCTGCACGTTACTCTAATGCTCGGCGCTTTACGAATATGTTAACCAGAACAGTATTCTTCGCGCCCCGTGGGAACGAGAAGGCGATTGGGAGAGATAGTGGTTAGCGTGTATTTTAGGAGTGTGCGCGGGAGCGTGCGCAAGAGCAACGGTCAAATGGCAACCGCGCTTGGCAGTCGGCGTTAAGTTAAACAATAAACGTGGTAAAAGTATGAACGAAGATGGCCACCTCTACAAGGGGATGAGTGCCGAAGAGTCAATATCCGCCAATGTCTTCCGTTCAGTTCGGTCTGACAGCCATCCGTTGAACAGAACAGGATGGTATTGAGCGAAGTGCCAAGAGACGCCGTTGAAGCTTCTAAAATGTTTTGTTTCACTCAGTTAGTTCCGACCGATATAATTCCAAGACACTCCAAACCAGAAGATGAGACCGTGCCAGAATGAAAGATTTATTTACAGCCTTTTTGTATTGCGCGGTGCTGACGACCAAAAGGTGGGTGTGTTGTACATTAAAACGTCGGTACAACAAATGAGTGTCGCACCAAGGGACGTTAAAAATCATGGAAAAAGTCGGAAATGTGCAGGTTCTTGCAGGCTATATTTAAGCCCATATGTTCAGGCACTATCTCTGATGTTAGTGTTGGCACCTACTTATACACTTACTGGGCTTCGGCTCAGTTCAGTTCAGTTTGCACATGCTCATCGGGTTTTCATTCCTTCTGTGCCTTTGCAGATCGTGTACGTTCAACCCCCGCGGAAAGGCGCTGCACCCAGCACATCCGGCGGCCCTGCTCGTCTGTGTCCGTTTCGAACCGCCGTCGTTGTCGTCGTCGTCTCCGTTGTGTCATGGGCGCGTTCGTTACCGTGCTACCCAGACAGCCTGTAGTGACGACACATGATCTAGGGCCAAAGTTTATTCACAAACGGACTCCTACCCTCCCTTATAGCACCCAGCCCGTTCGTAACGTCGGGTTTCGGTCGGTCCCTTTAGTAGCTATTTTACACGGATAAAAGTTGAATATATACGAAGGAAGTTGACGACAGAAGTAATGTGCGATGCTTAGTTGGCTTTTTATTCAAATGTATTGGTTTAATTCATCGAAATGCTCTGAAAACCTCGGAATAGATCGCTCCGTTTTATTCGCTCGAAATGGGTTAAATATGGACAATTATCGAAAAATCATAAATTAGGAGATAGAAATGGGAATCGTGACACGTAATTTGGGTTAGTGAAAGAAATTAACGAAGCATACCACGTATTTCAAACGATTAACACAAACCTCTCAGAAACCGGCCGAAGGCCGATCGGTTTTCGGTCGGTCTTTACTATTACGCCGATCGGTTCCTGGAGCGGTTTTTAATGGTTTCTGGCCGGCTTGAGAGTCAGGCAAGTTCCGACCTGGCTTGGCGTGTTGCAGACCTCAAACAGCTGACGGAGTAACTTTTGCAAGGAAATTGAACAAAACACCGTAAAAGTGTGCTTTATAGAAACGAACTTTATACAAGTTCATTGGTAATTTTTGGCCAAATCTCGGTAATCATCTCTCTCGTTATTAGCTTAGCCGTTGCAGCTTGTTGATGGTGTTATTGGTCACATATAATCCGTAACCCTAGGCTTGATGTTCACTTGCCATTTCTTTCTCGCACTGGCTGGTTCTCGATATGGAGTGAAACATCGCTGATGATTCTGCCCAGTTCTGCGCATCGGTTAAGAAGATGTATCCGAATTTGGATGCATTTAGATCCGATTTTCGGGACTTCCAATCAACCGCTTGTTCGAGTTTTTACGTATACGATTCATGAACAAAGGAAATGGCAAGTAAACGTGGTATTATTTTACCACCTGGCACGCTGCAACATTTCATCAAATATTGCTGCGTCCATCGGAGAAGCGACTGCTCTTGAAGTAGGTAGTTTGTTTCCTTACTTGTTCCTAATGGAAACTGTTTGCAGATATCCCAACCTTGGTTGCCAAGCATTCTTACATGGTGTCGCAGTGGGCCATGGTCCATAACCACGACTTTCAACGAGAGACCAAGGTTTATTACACCCATTTCCAATGCGCGGGATTCAGAAAGGACGACAAGTACGAGTGCGTGCAATGTCTGGCTCGATGACCAACGCGGAGGACAACGAGAATGTTAACATGGTCCCTGTGGGGCCATTACACTTTTATTACCGTGTTGCTTCTTTGAAGCCATTTTGTTGTTGCCTTTTCATTTCTCTTGCATGTGAGTCTCGTTTCACGTGCGCAAGCCTGGGAATACTAGTTTCACATAGGGGGCGGTCATTTGCGAGCTTGGGCGTGGTATATAGAAAACTCCGTGCTTTGTTAAACATTTCGTGAAGATCGACTGACGTTTAACAGCTTCAGAAGATGGAAAGGAGTTAGCATTCGATTCAATCCGTTACCCATATCACATAGGTTACGGTACTGATAAGTACAGAAAGCACTGGTAGCAGAAGCGCAGTTATCTACTATGTTCAGACAAGAGGATCAGCTAGTTAGTTCAGTGAAACTTTGCTGCTAGATACATGGAAGAGAGCTTGTACAGTGGGACATAACTATATATATATATATGTATATATATATATATATATATATATATATATATATAATATCCGTCGGTTACCGGTGGATGCGAAACAAAACCTACTCTACTTCCACCCATCACTTAAGTAACTCCTTACACCAAAGATGTACACGCAGGTAGAAAAAAACAGTTTCCGCATTCTGGCACTTATTCTTTTAGCCCAAATTCACTGGGTCAGATCACATCGCCCAGTGGTCCTTCGGAAAGCGCACCACCACTAGGGGCACGTTTTTCACACAAAATAGGGGTTTTGAGATAATGATAAGTGAGGACCACTTTTCCAAATAATAATTAAGGAACAGTCCAAGGTTTTCAAAATATTTCACACATTTTTTACCATTGCCAGATACGAATCGACACCCCAGTTCAAATTTATAGTCCGCTATACAAAAATGATGACCATTATGTTGATCAGAATTTTTTCACCAAGGACAAATGGCCCATTTTTTTCATTGAAAATATAACAGGTAAGTCACTTAAAACGCAGCAAGTAACTCGTATTTCAAGATAGGTTTGGCAGATCAATTTTGTATTGAACCTCATATGTTTAAAGTACCCGCATTAATCATTGTACCTTATTTTCCTTCTACCTTTCAGAAGTGAACACACTGGACCAACCAAGAGCTCTGGACGACTGCCAAGACCAAGATCCCCATGGTCATAAATGAATGCCCACATTGTTAAAATGAACCCTGGACGTTTGTGACTTGTTGCCTTGTCTCCTGCCCCTTGGATCCCTCACACTGTACATTTTGCTCCCTGGCTTGTGGAACGGACTAACTCACCAATATACGTTATCTGTAGACTGTGCTTCTACTGTGTGTTCCTTGACGTGCAGATTCATCAGTACTGTGTGTGTGGTGTCGCCTGGCGACGAGCGAATAACTAAATTGCTGAGTGACTCACCGACACTGTTGTCCATTTCAGACGGTTAACACCCCGGGCTGTTGTGTCACTTGGATCCTCATTCCGTTGGACTTACTGGTAACGTGAGTGTCATTTTTGTGCTCCGTACGCATCAGGATACTACATTTTTGGCGACCCTGCCAGGATGCCGAAGAAGTCTTCATCATCCGAGGAAGAATCAGAACAAATTTTCTCCGTTGTGGAATCCCTCGGCCAAGCCATCACCAAAATTCTGACTCTTTTATCGTCTGTAGTAACCGGGGGTTCCGTCAAGACCCGCACGACACCGAGCATACCTCCACCAGAAAAGTTTTGCCTGGGAGACAACTTTCGACGTTGGGCTGCTGACGCCGAGGACTATATTGAAGCTTTTCCTCCTAACGAGCGCCGTAGGGCGCTCCTATCGTTCCTAGACGGTGAAGCAAAGGATATTGCACGAGACTCCAGGATTCTCGATGAAGAGATTACGACTGCTACATTCGCACGTCTGCGTCATTATCTAACAGAGGAACCGGACATAATGACAGTGCGTCTTCAGTTCCAGTCCCGTGTCCAGTTGCCAGGAGAACGTTTCAGCGAATTCGTGCGACAACTCCGAAATTTGGCTCGAGGTGCTTTCCCAGACTTGGATTTGGCGGCCCATGAGGATAAAGTGCGGGAGCAAATCACCGTCGGGTTGCGTCACCAAACCTTGGTGAAGAAGTTCCGTAAACGACCCCGGATCACAGTCCAAGAGGCTCTCGACACTGCACGAGAAGTAGAAAAGTTAGAAAGACTCCTCCGTGATCAACAAATTGGTCTACCACAGTCTATCAGTATAGTACAGCCGCCTCCCCAACTTAGACCCAACTGGAACCGCCCACCGCCAAGAGATTGGGTACGGCCCTATCGCCCAAATCCCGACTTCCGACCATCGCCAAGGAGAACGGACCACGTTGACTGCACCTACTGCCGTCGTTTTGGAACCAAAGCCCGAGCCTGTGGGCATAATCGAGTCGGTGAGTCTCATAGTTTCCCATCTGTTGTTTTTTTATGCCCATTCAGTTATAACTGCCCAAATTCTTGAGTAATACTGATACGCGCAACGATAGGCGGAAGAGGGGTGCAGGCTTTAGTGGACACAGGGGCGGTGTGCTCAGTAATAAGGGAAAATATCGTGCCACTGCGCATGACGATCGATCACACCGCCAATACTAGCTTAGTAGCAGCTAACGGAGAGCCAATCCAAGCCACCGGGTCCGTAATCGTAACTATCGATCTCGGAACCAGAAGTTGACTCAACAAGTAACTGTGGCACAGCGCCTGCCGTGGGATGTAATCTTGGGAGTAGACTTTCTCTCATCACATGGGGCCGTAATCGACTTACCACACGCATGCATTTCTATAGACGGCAACCACGTACCCTTCTCTAGCCACACACCAACTAAACCGGAACTACTAAGCATGGCACCTATGGATAAGTTAGAACGACTTTTACCTCATCCAGATTCGGTGGAAACCGAAGCAAGACAAAGGCTGAAGTTATCGCTTGTGGATTTTACGTATATCTTCGCGTGGGATGAAAAAGAAACCGGTCGAACCGGGGCGGTGCAACATTATATAGACACCGGTGATAGCCATCCCGTCCGTCCAGCACCTCGCAGAATCCCGATTCACTATCAGCAGCAGTTAGAAGACATGATCGACGACATGCTAGAGAGAAAAATTATCCAACCATCACAATCACCCTGGACATCCCCTATCGTACTCGCAAAGAAGAAAGACGGTTCGCTACGCCTCTGTGTCGACTACCGTCGCTTGAATGCTATTACTAAGCGAGACTCGTTTCCGCTCCCTAGGATCGACCAGACCCTCGATGCATTGGGTGGCGCAAAATTCTTCAGTACCCTAGACCTAGCATCAGGCTACTGGCAAGTTGAAGTCCATCCTGAGGATCGCTGCAAAACGGCGTTCGTCATCCCATCCGGTTTATATGAATTCCAGACAATGCCCTTTGGACTAGCCAACGCTCCTGCAACTTTTCAACGGTTGATGAATATTGCCCTTCGTGGGTTGGTCCCCGGCAAATGCCTTGTTTATCTCGACGATATCATAGTCCACAGCCGCAACTTAGACGAACACCAAGCCAACTTACGAGAAGTATTTAGTCGTTTCAGAAATTTGGGCCTGAAGTTGAAACCATCCAAATGCCATTTACTGCAGCGGGAAGTGAGCTTCCTAGGTCATATAATCTCCGAAGATGGTGTCCGATGCGATCCAAGCAAAACCGAGCAAGTTCGTTCGTGGCCGGTGCCCACCTCGGCTGACGAAGTCCGAAGTTTCCTAGGCTTAGCATCATATTACCGCCGATTCGTGGCCGACTTCGCCAAAATAGCGGAACCCCTAACTATGCTTTTACGAAAACAAACTCAATTCGTCTGGTCGGAAAAAGAAAATCATGCTTTCGAAGACCTTCGGAGTAAGTTATGCACGGCGCCTATTTTGGCTTACTCAGACTGTTCCCCGGAGGCCGGATTATTCATCTTGGACACCGACGCAAGCGACAACTCAATCGGGGCGGTACTATCTCAACAGCAACCCGACTCAACGGAACGCGTTATCGCCTATGCAAGCCGAACCCTGTGTTACGAACGTTTGTCTCAGTATTCAGTCAGGTCTTCGAAGTTGGCTTCTCTGTCGCCTCGGCTTATCCGTTCAGCTTCTTCCGCCCACCGACCCTGTAGTTCGGGAGAGAGGTGACGGACTATGCCTTCCAAAGTGTGCATGGCGTCTAGGTCAGCCCTGTAACCTAAATGGTCGAGGGCTATTGAGCAGTTTTGCATCTTGATCACCAGGTCGGCCATGGTGTAGACGTCGCCCTTGGTTCTCTTTGCCTCTGCCATCACGCCCTCTATTAGGTTACGGGCTACTTTGAAAGGTTGGCCAAACAAGTCCCTCAGAATCTTTCTTGCCCTTGTGTAGCCTTGTTCTGGATCGATCATGGTGCACCCGTCGATAGCTTCTCGCGCTCGGCCTCGGCAGTAGTGAGTAAGGTAAAGAAGCCTTTGCCCAGGGTCGTTTATCTTGTTTTCAACGAACGTCTCGAACTGTTTGACAAACTTGCAGTATTGCTCAGCTCGCCCGTCGAAAACCGTTAACTCCACTCTAGGCAGATCGATCGATGGTGGTTTGTATTCGGCGACCGGCGTGGGGTTCCCTACCTTATTGCACTCTAACCTATCGGAAGTGTCGAAGTCACTGGTCTCATGCTCTCGCTGTTTCTGTGTACACTTCTCTGCTTCATGCGCCTGTAGTCTAGCCGAAAGTAACTGTTGCTCTAGTTCTAGTATTCTCAGCTTATATAAATCGACATCCTTACGATCAATATTGCTTTCAATAACACATGAGCTAGCACTGACAGGTCTAGGCGATCTAGCATTAACTAAAGAATCATATGTACCCAAAACCTCCCCAGAGACTTGCCGTATTACTTCCTGTCCGGATTCGACTGCTTTTGATCCTTTTCTTGGCATTTTGCGTGATTTTTCCTCGTTCCAAATAGATCTATTGAGTATTGTTACGAACGTTTGAGCAATGCGTAGCCAAATTCGCAACGGATCCCGAAATCAGAAGACGATTATCCGTGATATTCTACGATACTAGATTATTAAAATAAACAATGACATAAACAATATACAAACCTCAATAATACGATCACAAAGACTCAACAACGAGAAACCGAATGGCAGCGTGTGAGCAGACAGCACGTGCGTCACGCAGGTCCTGAGCAAGGATGTGCCAAAATAGCGCTCTGGGCGCGAACAAACAACAATTGGTCCAGAAAAACAACCAGTTCGTAAAGACAAGTCAATAGTGTATGGAAATGAGTGATGTTGGGAAAAAACACTGAATCGCGAGGGAAAAAGGGGGATTTTCCACGACCGGCTGTTACACCGCCCACCAAAATCCTCCTGGATCCTTAGCAAAGTCAAAGGTTCGGTATAAAGGTACTGATTCTTCCTACCTGCCTAGGCCCAGCTGTCAGTGCGCGCGTCTAATGCTCGTCGTCAACGTTCTACTACTGGTCGCACCTAATCCATTGGATACATAGACGTGAGGCTAGTCTACATCTTCCACAAGACCAAATGACCGATGGCGGGCGTGAATGGTCACATAGACGTTGTCCTCGTAAGGGGCCGTCCGGTCCTGGATGTACGTGCTTGAGTGTGTGTGTGTGTGTGTGCGTGTGTGTGTGTGTGCCGGGGTTACAATGAAATCACAGGTATGACTACACATCAAAGGAGGACTTTCTGCAATGTCAACAAAAGACCGCGTGGCAAGAAAACGAGTAAATGTAGCATGTATGTGTGACCTGAGCTCCGCTACTTCCACATATGCAAGGGGCATTCGGTAGCGTCAACAAAAGGCAAACAAAGAACACTGTCACATGTATGATGGGTTTACGGGATGTAGAGTGCGTCGTGCATGCGTGTATGTATCGGGATGTATAATGGAATCGCACTCATCACCACATATCGGAAAGAACCTTCTGTAATGTCAACGAAAGGACCGCGAGCACCTTAACGTGTTTGACGGAGATTGTGCGGTATATATGGTGTTTCTTTATCCACCTCGATTAATGGCGTGAAAAAGGTTTACTAGGCCTCAGGGTTATCAGCTTCTCCGTCTTCGCTCTCGAGTAGGTTAATACTGCGTATGTCACGAATGAGCACTCCGTTAGCTGTCTTCACCTTAACCGTTCTTATCATTTCGTCGGTGCTTTTGATGGTTTCCGTAACTACTCCCAAAGACCAAGCGCTGAAATGTGCGCGTTCGTCGGCGATCATAACCACGTCCCCAACTTTGAATGGTCTTGTTTTGGCCAGCCACTTCTGTCGAGTCTGCAAAGCCGGTAGGTACTCCCGTAGCCATCGCCTCCAGAAGACCTTGGCCAGATAGTTCGCTTGCTTCCACCCGTGGAGGTAGCTCCCACGAAGGTTTACCGGCCCTTGGAAACCCTCGTTCGACCTTAACGTCAATAAGTCGTTCGGGGTGAGCGCCAGGTGGGTGGGGTCGCCGTTCAATACTGGAACCAGGGGGCGGTTGTTCAGGATTCGCTCCACCTCAGTCATGACGGTGTTCAGCGTCTCGTCGTCGGGCGGCTGATGCTCCATGATTGACAGTAATATCCGTCTGGCGGACCGGATCATGCGTTCCCATATGCCGCCTCGGTGACTGGCCTTTGGGGGGTTGAAATGCCATCGTATGCCGTAGGCCACGGTTCGATTCTGCAGTTCGTCCCTGTTTATGTTCTTGTGCCAACGCTGCAATTCCCGTTGAGCGCCCACAAAGTTCGATCCATTATCTGGGTATATATCGGCCGGTACGCCTCTTCGGTTGATAAATCTTTGCAAGGCCCGTAGAAACAAATCGGTCGTCATCGAATGTGCGACTTCTAGGTGTGCCGCACGTGATTTCATGCACGTCATGATACATCCGTATCGCTTTTCTAATCTTTTCCCGCACTTGATCCACAAGGGCCCGAAATAATCCAACCCGGTGTCACTGAACGGCCACCAGCCCGTAGTCACCCTGCATTCTGGTAGTGGGGCCATGAGTTGTTTGCCTGCTGTGGCATTGCGTCTCCTGCATTGCACACACCGTCGGATTACGCGTTTTACAGTCTCTCGTCCTCTCAACAACCAAAGACGCTTTCGGATGACGCTCGTCACGTGACTTTCCCCGGCATGTCCCTCCATGGCGTGGACGTGTTGAATCATTAGCTCTACTACGGGTTGTCTCGCAGGCAGCAGTATAGGATACTTTGTGTCGAAGTTCAGGTGGGCGTTGGTCAGCCTACCATCCACCCGCAGCAGTCCGTTGATGAGTTTGGGGTTTAAACGCTTCAGCTCGCCTCTTGGAGATGGCATGTCTTCATTGGTTGGCCCCACTTCTTCCGCCCTCTTGAGTTCTCGGGCGAAAGCCTCGCGTTGTATCATTCTGAAAATATCATACTCTGCCACTTGTAGCTCATCGGGACCTATCGGGCCGACCGGCATCCGACCTGAGGGCCGTAGCCCTTTCATGACTAGTAAATTTCTCTTGAACCTGGTTAACCAAACTAGCGAACGAAGCGTCTTCATCCAGGAAGAAAACCTGACCAGTCGCGATAGAATGGACGACGCTTCGACGACGTTGGTTGCTATCACTACGCCTTTGATCTCCAGTTCCAATTCCGTAGGGGGTTTTAATTCGAACACGGGCCAGTCCTGTTTGGGCAATTGCAGGAAGTTTGGCCCTCTCGTCCACGTGTCCAGTTGCCTGAAGTTGTTCGCACCTCGGGAGCACAGGTCGGCCGGATTATCGCCAGACCTGACATGACTCCACTGGTGCGTGGCTGATTCATCGTGGATAATCGTGAGCCGGTTAGCAACGAAAGTACTAAACCGGCTCCGTACGTTGTTAATGTAGTAAAGTACTATCGTTGAATCCGTCCAGAAGCTCACCGACCAAATGTAGAGATCGAAACATCTCTTCACAGCTTGCACCACCCTGACTGCCAACACGGCTGCGCTGAGTTCAAGGCGTGGGATTGAGACCGACTTCAGTGGGGCAACGCGGGCTTTGGCGAACAGGATCCTCGTGGTATATTGTCCATCTCCTGCGCACCATCTTCCGTACACCACAGCTCCATAACCGACTTCGGATGCATCGGAAAAGGCATGTAATTCTCCAGTCCGTGTCGTATGGCCAGGGGTCAAACATCGTGGGATTCTTATGTCCCCTAATTTCTTCAAGGTGTTCAGAAATTCTTCCCAGTCCAGCCGGTCCCCTTGGTCCAGTGCCTGGTCCCAATCAACTTTCTTACGGCACAGCCGCTGCAGCAAGATCTTTCCGGGTAGCAGCCAGAGAGAGACGAAACCGAGCGGGTCGAACAAACTTGAGACGGCAGATAGTATGCCACGACGGGTTATTGGCAGCTCGGGAACGTTCAGTTCGAAAACAAAATCGTCCGTTTCCGCGTCCCATTGTATCCCTAAAGTGCGCTCGATAGGAAGTGGAGAGCCGTCCAAATCTCTCACCCTTTCGGCCTTTTCGTGATACGGGATGACCTTCAGCACTTCTGAAGCGTTCGACATCCATTTAGTTAGATGGAAGCCGCCCTCTTCCAGCAATCTCGTCAGACCCCTGAACTGCTCTAGAGCTGATTCCACATCATCGAATGACCCAAGGTAGTCGTCGACGTAGAAGTTCCTGCTGACGCTTTCTACCACCGTCCGATGTACTAGATCGCCATGTTTGTTCGCTGATTCTCGGAGGGCGTAGTTGGCACAAAATGGTGACGATATGGCTCCGAAGGGGTGGACGGTCATCCTATAATTCACCACTGCGTTGTCCCGGTCGCTCCCTTCCCACCACAGGAAACGCAAAGCATCTCGTTCTCCTACCGGAATCTTCACCTGATGGAACATTTCCCTAATGTCAGCAGACAAAGCCACTTTACCCACTCTGAAACGGCACAGAACATCGATCAGTGGTGTGGTCCAGTCAGGCCCCTGTAGTAGGCGATCGTTTAACGACTTGCCCTGGAACTTGGCCGCACAGTCGAAAACCACGCGCAGTTTATTGGGTTTCTTGGGGTTGATAATCGGATGGTGAGGCAGATACCAGATACCCCTTTTGCTGTCGGTGTTAACAGGCACCTTTTCGACGTAACCGAGGGCCTCGTTTCGCTTCATCAAATCCGCGTATCGTTCCCACAGATTCTGGTCTCGAATGAAGCGTTCTTTTAGTCGTAGTAATCGTTGGAGAACATAATTTCTGTTATCAGTCCACGGGTCGACCGGTGTGCGCCATGGGAGGGGAACCTCGAACTGTTTTTGAGGCCTCTAGAGCCTTGCCGCACCGTTTGTAGAGCGAAGTGATCCTCTTGAGACAACGTCGGTCTTTCGTCTCCAATGTCATGAAACTCCTTTTCATACAGCCGTTGCAGATGATACTCTATGCGGTCCGTTTCGGCGGATAAGTAATTCACGGAACCGCGTACCCCTACTGGACCGTATAACATCCATCCCAGAGCCGTGCGTACGGCATAAGGTGCCTGGCGGTCGCCCACTCTTTGGTCAAGCACCCAATGCGCCTCTGGCACGTCGCAGCCGATGAGGAGATCCACTTCATCATCTTCCCAGTCTACAACGGTTACATCCTGCAGGTGGGGCCACCTTGTCAAGATTGCGTCCACCGACCTTGGTGCTCGCATGGGGAGATCCGCTAACGTGAATGCCTCCGTTGGTTCAATTTCCTCGTTAGTGTCTAGAGAGATGAGTTGCAGCCTTAATCTACCGGCAGTCATTACCTGTGTTCCGCCCACCGTCCTCACTGCTAACGACGTCGCACCTTTAGCCAGTTGGTGTTTGTCGGCAAACCGCTCTTTCGCTAAAGTGGTGTCGGATCCACTATCAACGAAAGCCAACGCCTTGACTATCCCAGTCGGAGTCACTACTCCCACGGCCACTACGCCTAAACGTACCGGTTTACTGGCAGATTGTGAAGTTGAACAAATCACGCTGGGCTTGGCAATCGCCTCGGATATGGTTATTCTCGCCTGATGCAGCAGCCGATGGTGTCTGCCCGTGCAGCCCTCGTAACCACATCGATTCCTTGTTCTACAGGCTGCTGCCCGGTGCGTGGTGTTGAGACAGATGAAACATGCTCCTGCCATCCTCGCCATTCCCCACCGCTCGTCTATTGTGGCATTGCCGAACTTGGGGCATTCTGGTAGGCCATGGCTAGTACCACAGGATCTGCAATTTGGTTTCGCCGTAGCATCTCGTGAAATGACGTGTGTGTTGGTCCAAGGCTGGTACTTTGGATATTCCCGTACAGGGGTTTGGGCTTGGCTAGTACCGGGCTTGTTTGCTCGGTTGCTGTCCCGGATGAGTCGGCCAAATCTGCTGTCAGCTATCTTCGTTTGCCTGTCTAAGTATTCAGTCAGGTCTTCGAAGTTGGCTTCTCTGTCGCCTCGGCTTATCCGTTCAGCTTCTTCCGCCCACCGACCCTGTAGTTCGGGAGAGAGGTGACGGACTATGCCTTCCAAAGTGTGCATGGCGTCTAGGTCAGCCCTGTAACCTAAATGGTCGAGGGCTATTGAGCAGTTTTGCATCTTGATCACCAGGTCGGCCATGGTGTAGACGTCGCCCTTGGTTCTCTTTGCCTCTGCCATCACGCCCTCTATTAGGTTACGGGCTACTTTGAAAGGTTGGCCAAACAAGTCCCTCAGAATCTTTCTTGCCCTTGTGTAGCCTTGTTCTGGATCGATCATGGTGCACCCGTCGATAGCTTCTCGCGCTCGGCCTCGGCAGTAGTGAGTAAGGTAAAGAAGCCTTTGCCCAGGGTCGTTTATCTTGTTTTCAACGAACGTCTCGAACTGTTTGACAAACTTGCAGTATTGCTCAGCTCGCCCGTCGAAAACCGTTAACTCCACTCTAGGCAGATCGATCGATGGTGGTTTGTATTCGGCGACCGGCGTGGGGTTCCCTACCTTATTGCACTCTAACCTATCGGAAGTGTCGAAGTCACTGGTCTCATGCTCTCGCTGTTTCTGTGTACACTTCTCTGCTTCATGCGCCTGTAGTCTAGCCGAAAGTAACTGTTGCTCTAGTTCTAGTATTCTCAGCTTATATAAATCGACATCCTTACGATCAATATTGCTTTCAATAACACATGAGCTAGCACTGACAGGTCTAGGCGATCTAGCATTAACTAAAGAATCATATGTACCCAAAACCTCCCCAGAGACTTGCCGTATTACTTCCTGTCCGGATTCGACTGCTTTTGATCCTTTTCTTGGCATTTTGCGTGATTTTTCCTCGTTCCAAATAGATCTATTGAGTATTGTTACGAACGTTTGAGCAATGCGTAGCCAAATTCGCAACGGATCCCGAAATCAGAAGACGATTATCCGTGATATTCTACGATACTAGATTATTAAAATAAACAATGACATAAACAATATACAAACCTCAATAATACGATCACAAAGACTCAACAACGAGAAACCGAATGGCAGCGTGTGAGCAGACAGCACGTGCGTCACGCAGGTCCTGAGCAAGGATGTGCCAAAATAGCGCTCTGGGCGCGAACAAACAACAATTGGTCCAGAAAAACAACCAGTTCGTAAAGACAAGTCAATAGTGTATGGAAATGAGTGATGTTGGGAAAAAACACTGAATCGCGAGGGAAAAAGGGGGATTTTCCACGACCGGCTGTTACACCCTGCCAGCACGTGAGCGGAACTACTGGACAACCCGAAAAGAGATGTTGGCCCTGGTACATTTCCTAAAACAATTTCGCCCATATCTCTTGGGAAGGCGACGTACCGACCATAAGTCCCTGCTGTGGCTGCAGAATTTTCGCGATCCGGAAGGGCAGCTGGCACGCTGGCAGGAAATACTACAAGAATATGACTTTGAGTGTGAACACCGCACCGGCCGACCACATGGTAACGCAGATGCGCTCTCCCGTCGCCCCATACGGAACCATGGCGAGTGTCCGTCCTGCGTCACACACACACACACACTTCAGCCCGGAGACCGTGTCTGGCTGTTGGATCCTGTACCCCCACAAGGAGTCCCCATGAAGTTCCACCGCCCCTGGACAGGACCTTACAACGTCGAACAAGCAGTTACCGACGTGACATACCGCCTCTCGTCCCCAAACAACCCCTCATGGTCCACTGTAGTGCATTCCAACCGTCTCAAACCAGCTCCCCACATCAATCTCAGCGCTGAGGACAGCGCCTTTCTACAGGGGGGACATGCGTAGTGAACCTCATATGTTTAAAGTACCCGCATTAATCATTGTACCTTATTTTCCTCCTACCTTTCAGAAGTGAACACACTGGACCAACCAAGAGCTCTGGACGACTGCCAAGACCAAGATCCCCATGGTCATGAATGAATGCCCACATTGTTAAAATGAACCCTGGACGTTTGTGACTTGTTGCCTTGTCTCCTGCCCCTTGGATCCCTCACACTGTACATTTTGCTCCCTGGCTTGTGGAACGGACTAACACACCAATATACGTTATCTGTAGACTGTGCTTCTACTGTGTGTTCCTTGACGTGCAGATTCATCAGTACTGTGTGTGTGGTGTCGCCTGGCGACGAGCGAATAACTAAATTGCTGAGTGACTCACCGACACTGTTGTCCATTTCAGACGGTTAACACCCCGGGCTGTTGTGTCACTTGGATCCTCATTCCGTTGGACTTACTGGTAACGTGAGTGTCATTTTTGTGCTCCGTACGCATCAGGATACTACAATTCCGTGAGTTTCAAAATTGGCGCCCCAGAACTCTAGGATTCAGCGCCAACAGCCATCGCGGCCAATGAGGAAGTACGGCTCTAGTCCAGCATACCCGGTGTACAGCACACGTCCGTTGATGGGAAACGAAAGCTTAGATGGTATTGACGGCTAAATTGTTATGGTAATTGGCATGAAAATTCCCATATGGTTATTACTCGGTTTGAGGGTGTTTTGTTTAATGAAGGTATTTATGTTTGTATCCTGAAAGGTGATTGGTTCATCGGTGATATATAAGCCTGAGCGCACTGGAATTCGCTGTTATTTCGTTGCGTGTTGTGCTGTCGCGTTGCAAATGGAGCGCGTACCAGTGGACGATTCAGTTGTGTTTCGGCGTTTGGTCCGTAGTGTATACCCCGATATCGACGCATTCCAAGCCGATTTTCGGGAGTTTCAAAAAGAAACTTGCACGTCTTTCTTCGTGTACAGTTCCGAGACGTACGCAATGGCCAAAAAAAGAGGCATCCATCTGCCAGATGGTGTGCCTTATTATTTCAAAAAGTACTGCTGCGTTCACCGCAAAAGGAAATGTGATAAGTCGTCCAGGTATGTTATCATTTATCGGTAAATAAATCCCTTTCAGGTATCCTAATTTGGAATGCGGGGCGTTCGTCACGCTTCGATTTGCGGGTTCCTGTTACTGTGTCGTCAGTTGGTCGATGAAGCATTCGCATAGTTTTCAAGTAGGGAATGAGGGATTTTATGTACGAAATCGTAGACTGACACCTGAGCAGGATGCTCATGTGTTGCAACTGATGGACACTTTCAGAAAGAAGTCTGAGCTAAGGGAGTATACGTTTAAGAAATTCAACCGGCGTCTTAATAATGACGATTTCAGGTCGATAAGAAGAAGAATGAACAAGAGAGACTTAGTAAGTGAAGTGGAGGAGGTTCAAAAATTGCTGCAGGCCCATGGTTATTCGGAGATAATTTCCGATAACCGTGAGATAAAGTTTATATTCTTCGTCCCTTCTGTAAGCAAAGAGTTATGTCCTAGGTTCAGCGACGTTATTTTGGCAGATGCTACTCACCAACTCAACCGTGGTGGGTACATTCTATGGCACACAATGGTAGTTGATGGGACGGGGTTAGGTCGCAGTGTGTTCTATGCCATTCTCCCAAATGAGAGTGGTGACTGCTATCGTAAGGCTGTTCATTTTATGAGAAAGATGCTCCCTGAAACCGGTACTTGTAAGACAATCGTAGTTGATAGGAGCTTGGCGCAGTTTAATGCGTTCACGGATATCTATCCAGAATCTCGTGTGTTATTTTGCCGTTTCCATGTCATGCAAGACATGAAACGTAGATGCAGCCGCCTACATGGAATACAATCCTGTGAAAAGCTACGCATCTTTCAGTGGATGCGTAATCTAGTGTTAGCTCAAACTAGGCTTCGTTTTGAGAGGTTTAGGGCAGCAATAGAATGTAGGAGCAATGAGGCGGCTGCATACCTGAGTAACACCTGGATACCACTTAGGCAGTTTTGGGCTGGATATGTGACACGTGATGCATTAGTGTTAGGCAATTTTACCACTAACAGGGTAGAAACGGAAAACAGGCATTTGAAAGATGGCCTGTCTAACCGTTCAAACATCCTGGACGTATTCAAAAACGTAGTCAAGCGTGTTCAGTCGTTGACTGAAAAAAGCCGTCATAGGGTTGCTAAGGATCAGATGGCTTGTTATAGGGCACCAGATGGGATGCAATGGTTTCAACCCTTGCTTAAGAGATTGACGAGTTACGCACGTCATTTGTTGCTAGAGCACTTGCGTCGAGAATTTGTACAATCCATAGAGCAGATCAACAGCGTATGGTGTGTAGTAAATCGCAGGGGTGTCACGCACCACGTTAGTCTAAACGGGGATGTGAAGTGTGATTGTTCGTTCAGTCACCAGTGGGCACTCCCCTGCAGGCATTTGTTAGCAGTTTGCAAGGAAGCAAACTACCCAGTTGGGGAAGTCTCGTTGGGCCGATGGTCACTCAGCGGAAACATTTCCAGCAGCTTAGTACACCTTCATTCCGTTGAGGTTGATCAACAAAGATCACCGATAACGGCTAAAAGTGATCGCTTATCAGAGTCCGAATTTCTGGCCAAAGATACAGTTGTAGCTTTAAGTATGCTAGGGGAGAAAGATTACAGGTATTATTTGAAACAGTTGGGCTTCCTAAACAAGATTCTGGCTTCATGTCCTGGAACGAAAATTCTGTTCCAAGCTCCAAATAGCGAGACGCCGGTTGCAGTTGAGTGTGATGCGGACATATCCAAGATGGCCGCAGCCGCAAAGAGGAAAACAGCAGTTCTAAATGTTGCAGTTGCCAGCACTAGTCACGACCCTAGTGACCAATCTCAAGCTGTCACGTATGAGGAAGGTAAGTCCGTGCGTCTGTCATCAAAACGGAAATCCGTTTTGACAACAAGGAACATAGCCAATGAAGATCTAGAAATTTCAGGCGACCAACTGCACTCAGTGGCCTTCCGAAGGTTCAAAGTTACAACGTCCACTGTATACAAGACAAATTGTAAAAGACGACGTCTGCAAGTGGATTACTCGCCAATTCGTCAGGACGTCTGCAGCGTCTGCAAAAACAGTGAACCAAACGTGGATTTAGACGAGGACATTCAGTGGGTCCAATGTGGAACCTGCGGACGATGGACACATTTCCGGTGTGCGGCATTTCATAACGAAGAGAACTACCGTTGCGTACACTGCATGGCCCATTGACACCGACGCCGCAACACGTGAACGAACCCAAGGTCCTTTTCAGGGCCACGCCATTCTGATTACCATTTTCGTTGCTTTTTTCTTAGTATGTCAACTTAAGTAGTTGGCACATGAGTCTTCCTTTATGTGCGCAACTCCGGGATGTGACTCGATATTGAATGTAGATAAATATGGATTTACAGTATACAATTATTACCCTTTCGATTTCCAATATTTAAGACTGGAAATACAGCATTCTTTATCAGCCAATGGCGTCAACTGTTCACTGTTGATTCTTGTGAACCGCTATATAAACCACTACAACTGTCGCTTGTAGACTCAGGGATTAGCACGGGAGATAATGTCACACAGCGAGCCGTATTACATGTACTGATAGATACACCTTATTGATGGGCAAAGTAAACGTACGAAGCAGTATCTGTAACCCTTTACAGCACCGGAGGCCTTGTAGTAAGCCACTTTAAAAAAGGAAATCATGTGAGATAATATTCCCACATGATTTCATTTGGAACTGCCTTCCAGTCCGCCGCCGTTGCTACAAACAGTTATGGAAGCTGCTTCGTAAGTTTATGTTTCCATTCAATAACCTTTTCCTATCAGTGCATCAAATACGGCTCAATGCGAGACATCATCGCCCGTGCTATTCCGTGAGTCGATCATAGGTTGATCGCGGCCGTAGTGGGTACGTCGATACAATTATTAACACGAAACAACAGACGCAATGCGTGGGATAGAACGATTTGCAGATGAACCCACGTCTGTCATACAGAGGCACATTAAGCGTTCGTTTATCAACGCTGGGGATCGAGGCTACGCCGGTACGTCGTTCTTTGATTTTTTGTTGTTGTGTTCATTCATTCAGGGTTTCTCCGTAACCATTGCTTCATTTTAAACTGATGGTGCAGAATGTCATCCACCAATATGCGTATGGAACTATGAAGTGGTGACACGGTTTATCTATTACAAGTAGACGCTGCCTCGTATAATGTTAAATAACAGAACACGCATAATTTTGTGTGCAGTATATACGTTTCTGAGTTAAACTTACAAAATCAGGTTGTTCCATTTTTTTCGAACGGTTATTACGTCACTTTCCACACTTTCATTTTACAGATCCCGTGAACAGCAAGAAGACCCAACAACATTCCGTGAAATACAAGAATGACCAACAACGAATGTCGGAATTTTATGTACACTTTTACCGCCTTTTTATACAATAAATCTATCCTTATTCTTCTACAATTGGCAGTTTCCCTTGTTCATACATATAAAGGCAACTTAGTGGTTGAACTGAAAACGTGGGGGAATATTGTTTAGCCGATTCTGCAGTGAAACGAAATCCGCGATTTTCCTAGAACGTTGGGCATGCCCAACCCTAGCCCAATTGGGCAGTGCTTCTTGGGATGTCATGTAAAACAATTAACCTGTGCATATAGCACTGACGCTGTTCTGCTGACTTTTCATAGCGTCACCCGATGGAAAGGAAAACAGCGTTCTCGATTCCAACAGTGAGCCACCGTAAGTCAGGTATATCATTGACACATGATTCAAAAGCATCCTTTTAATATTGCGATCTACAGAATATCCCTAAATGGACCCCACAAAGCACAATAAAGAATCAGCATAATGACGGCATTAC
This sequence comes from Fasciola hepatica, assembly GCA_948099385.1. NCBI lineage: Eukaryota > Metazoa > Platyhelminthes > Trematoda > Plagiorchiida > Fasciolidae > Fasciola > Fasciola hepatica. The sequence continues at coordinate 357,670 of CANUEZ040000113.1, read as the reverse complement.
CTCCTTCTTTTATAGCCATATATATATAGTTTTAACTAGTAAAATACCGCCCTAGGTTAGCCATATCCCTCCGACATAAGTTCAAAACACTCTAAATGAAAGTGCAAAGAAATTCAGCATAACAGATGTCATAGAATACATAACAAACATATAACAGTGCACAGGAAATATATGACATGCATAAAATATTAACATAATGCCTATTGTAATTATAATTACCTGGTATATATATATATATATATATATATATATATATATATATATAAACAGGATGCTCCATTTGAACTCATTTTAGATAACATCAATGGCTAGGAATTTGCCCTTATAAACCAAAAACATGCACCTGTTCACCTACACAGAACTGGACAAATTATGAAAAACAAATCGCCCGCTTGTGACGGACAATAGAAACCACCATAGAAACGGCGGTACTTCAAATTCCAGTGCTGGACTAGTGCCGCCTTACCCGGCCAATGACGTTGCTGACCTTGATCACATCGTTTATATACTCTTGTGGCACACATTCAAACAAAAGTCGAACCATAACATTCCAGGTCAAGCTCATTTTTAACGGGCACCGACTCATCTGTTCCAACCGTTCCCCACATTGCGGTCCTAAAACTTCAGTCGGGCTATTATTAAGCCCGTATGTTTAGACACTATCGGTTGTAATACGCTCAGACAGATCGCCACTCCCATCTTTATCGGTATAAGTGTTGTTGCTTGTTGATGCACTTACTGAGCTCCGGCTCACCGAGTTTTCTTTCTGTCTTTGCAGATCGTACACGTGCAACCCCCAAGGAAGGCACTGCAGCCCGCATACTACAAGGTCGGATCTGGGTGCTGACATTTTGTAGCGCTAGGCTTTATATACCAGTGTAAATTTGATGATATAAACAATATTTTGTAATATTCTTTGCCTCTCGTTTCACCCAACAGAATTCATTTCACGTTATTTTATACGTAATTTATCTCATCACAAAATGTCCATTTCAGCTGATATTACCGTTTCATTTTTGGTAGTTCGATCCCAAGTAGCACGTTGCCCCAACCTTTGGGGTAAACCTGGGGCATGCCCCAAGCTTGCCCCAAGTTTAGTTTTCATGTGGGAAAGATGCTAATTGGTTACGGATTCACTAGGATTATATCCTCATGTACATATATTGCCACCCTGGGGAACGCTTATTTTGGCCCGTTTTGTTTTGTTACGTCAATATTAGTGGCGACCTTCACGCGGTCCCGTGCAGTCGTCGTTCTGTCCTTCACGTGACTGGCGTGCTTTCTCAGGCACGTGATGCACGAGTTCGTACGAGTTTCGTACAGACCGTGTTGAACACATACCCATATATATGGCTTGCGATCATTATAAATATGTCTGTCTGTCTTTCTATATATATATATATATATATATATATATATATATATATATATGTAATTATACATGTATGTATAATTGTGTATATGTTTTATGCTATACATCATCTTTTTTGCGGATAGCGTCAGTACCCGGTATACGCATGTTTGATGTTTATGGATATTTGTTTGTAATCATCATATTCGTATTTCAAATGGAGATAAATGTGGTTTAGTGTTTACCACTGTTCTGTGTTTACAATGGACAGCTAACTCACATGGACCGTCCAAGCAAGTGGCAAAGATACCGTCGGCGTAAGCAGGCGTTGAGTGCTGTACCGTGCACTGAGTGCGGCGAGGCTTCCATGTGGGCCCATCGATACCGATGTCCGCAGATGACGTCAACAGGTACTTAAATATTTGCATCGTAATATAAACTTCACTAAATCCAGAGCCAACGGTAAATGTGTCATCCAGTGATGAGGTTTCGGGTGGACATCCATCACAACTTCCTCACTCATCAACAATGAATGTGCAAGGGACAACAACAGACTTGTCCACTGGTGTCGGTGAGTATATGTTATCTGTGATTTTATATAAATTGTTATTCGCAGGTGTCGACATTGAACTGGGGAAAATGACGTCCGTGAAGATCAACATGGACGCGTTCTTACGTTCATTTGCCGATGTGTTTGTTAGCTGCAGACTAACGATGCAGCAACGAAGGAGTGTGCTGAACGTCCTAAACCAATATTTGCCCGGCGTACCGAAGGATCCGAGGACTCTGTCGCACACACCTCGTTTTTGTAAGAAGACGTTGCTAGCACAAGGTGTGTATATTCATATTGGGCTCATCGAAGGTCTGCAACGATCTATCAGTGGACTTGGGCTGGTCCCGGAATCCGTCGACTTCCAGATGAATATCGATGGGTCATCAATTTATCATTCTTCTACAATACAATTGTGGCCCATTCTGGCACGTGTGGTGCGTCCGAGATGTCTGGCCATTTTTCCGGTTGGCATTTATTGCGGTTCAGGGAAGCCGCAACCGATAAACACGTATCTGGAAGAGACGGTATTGGAATTACGAGATGTAATTGACGGCGGAATCAACTATCTTGGGTCATCAGTAGCATGTAAACTGGTGTCAGTGGTATGCGACACACCTGCCCGGGCTTACGTTCGTCAAGTTAAAAGTCCGACAGGCTACTTCGGGTGTCTCCGTGTCCTTGTTTGGTGTCAATGGCTGACTCGTGTTTGCTTTCACGTATGGGTGATCACTTAAGCGTTATTGTTATTGTATTCACCGTCCACTTGTTTCTGTACGTACTTAAATGTAATCAAGTCCCACATAGACAATTCCTAATGAGAATTTTCTTCCTAGATGTACGTAGTGGCTCACTTTCCCGAAGAAAACTCATACGCAGTGGTACACAAAAACTGGATGGTCGACGAAACACACGTTCGTTGGCCACGAACGAAGAGTTTTCCCGACTACAGAAGTCATCTGCTATCGGGAAAGGAAGTGCCGGACTCATGCCCGGAATACTACTTTAGACCTATGTACTTTACGGGTAAGTCAGTGGTAGTATAACATTTAAATAGACAAACTTGGTGATGCCATCGATTTTGAGCATCAGTTGGTTCATCAGTCAAGTGCTGCTTCCACCGATGAAACGGAGAAGCAGACATACTTCTCGCAGCACTACTCCACAAGAAAGAGGTAATTAAACCTTAATATTCACATACCTAAAGGGTTCCCGTGGAATTCTCTTCCGACGAGAGTCCCCAGGCGATGCGGAGAAACCTGAAACCAGTTACGCTGGACTTACCACCCTCCCCACCGCCCATTTTGGAACGACTTGGGGGAATGCAAAGGTACATTTCCAACATGCACAACCAAATTCCGTTTTAGTTCGCCTCAGTTGTCCTCACAGTCCACGTTGTCTGCACACGCTAGCACCCGAGTGCCAGTCGCATCCTCAAGGTAATTATTACTTTTGTTTCATATTGCCCATTTAATTACAAGTAGCGGCTCAAGCACCAGCGCCACGCAAATGAACTTGGCCCCTCACCTGCGCCAATTACTATGTAAGTTCACATGCAATGCCATTACCTAATGTTTAAGTAAACCAAGAAAAAATTCTACTGTCTATAGACAGTCTCACAAAAACTGTGGAGAAACTGAGTGCCTCCATAGAGTCTCTTTCCAACACTATCGGGACGTCATGTTCACAAGGTATACCGCAGCCAATCACACGTGTGAACACTGTGGATGAATTCCACCATTTACACGACGTCCTGGGAACGCCAGAAGCTTTCAATAAGATGGTAAGTCACTATACGTGTATGTGACAAATGTAGGTAACGACACTGCGGCGGTATATAAATAGAAATCTTCAGGATTCAGTAAAGCAAATGCTGTCTGCCGTGGTGAGCGACGACGTCGCAGTCAGGTGCTGCTGGCTCGGTAGCAGCAAGAGGATAGCCGTCTGCAATCATAAACTCATCAAAGCCATAAAAGGTATATCGGTTTATTAGTGGTCTCACCATCTACTAGACGCTATCAGATTCAGTTCGTTTTTTTCCGAGGAACCAACTATGAACATCGACAGACACATCAGAAATTGGTTCCACAACGCTCGTGATCGCGGAGCAGGTAGCAGATGTAGTAGGTAAGTAGAATGAAACGGAGTTGCCTTATTGCTTCGCAACGGTTAGCAGAAACAAGTTTACTGTAAGACTAACGTTTGAAGTACGTTTGTCGTTTCTCCAATTACATCGGATTTACGCTTTTTTCCCTTACGCCACTTTCGCTATCCGTTTCAATTATGTTCTTTGTGCAAAACCAGCAGTTATATGCAAGCGTGTGTTGCTCGGTTTACATCGAAAGACCGCTCCATTACCAATTGTTAACATAGATTGATCTTTTTTCAACTTGCAACCATCATTGAAAAATACCATGCCATTTGTCCATTATATTTGCATCGGATGTCATTGTCACTTCTTACATAATGGTGCAGTGATTTACTGACAGTTCGCCAATAACAATATACATTTTTTTCCCATCTGCAGATATCGCGATCACCGACAAATGTATCAAACGTTCAATGACAATGTGCTTTGATGGATCATTACAAATCTGTACAAAACACACTTTTTCTATGTAAATAAATTTTTCGTATTCAGAATTTGGCATTCAATTTTCAGTTACATATTAGACAGAAATTGATGCATGTGGGACGCGTAAGCAAACGGCCAAAATAGATGTATACATTAGTAGTAGACCATGAAACGGCGGTTGGATCTGGTTTCGTGTAACGTATTATAAAGGTTGGGGCTAGCCCCAAGTTTGCCCCAGGCTTGCCCCATGCGGCTGCCCAAAGGTTGGGGCTAGCCCCAAGTTTGCCCCAGGCTTGCCCCATGCGGCTGCCTCAAGGTTGGGGCTAGCCCCAAGTTTGCCCCAAGCTTGCCCCATGGGGCTGCCCCAAGGTTGGGGCTAGCCCCAAGTTTGCCCCAAGCTTGCCCCATGGGGCTGCCCCAAGGTTGGGGCTAGCCCCAAGTTTGCCCCAAGCTTGCCCCATGGGGCTGCCCCAAGGTTGGGGCTAGCCCCAAGTTTGCCCCAAGCTTGCCCCATGGGGCTGCCCCAAGGTTGGGGCTAGCCCCAAGTTTGCCCCATGGGGCACGCATGGGGCAAACTTGGGGCTGCCCCATGGGGCAAACTTGGGGCAACGGTAGCGCTGCCCCAAGTTTTTCAATGGTAAGCTTGGGGCAGCCCCACGTTTGCCCCAAGTTTGCCCCATGCGTGCCCCATGGGGCAAACTTGGGGCGTGCTACTTGGGATCCTTGACTTTCGGTCGGAACTTACCCCTCTTAAATCCTCGTGAATATTCTTCCCTTTCCCTTTGGTTCGTGATTGTCTGTTCCTGGGACTCCCTGCGTCCGAGGTGTTTTTTTTGTTGCCTAATACACGATTGTTCGCGGTCTCCGTCTTCTTGGTGTGCCTGTGCGTGGAGTGAACGGCTTGTTGGATGTCGGCTCGGTATTTGTCTATAAAGTACTGACACCGAGTCTATCTCGGGTTCATTTCAGACCGGTCGTCGTCTCGCTCATTCGCCCAGATTTGCCTTGCCCACTACATTTATTCTGGTAGGATGAATGTTGTTCATCGTGTTCCTGGAATACTCAAGGGTACATGCCCGAATGTACTCCTTAAACGACCAAGTTGCACAAAAATGATTGAGGTTAGTTTATTCAGCGATCTCACATTCCGACCGCAGGATGTTTTAATTATAGGCACGGCTAGAACACCCATCGGTTCGTTTCAAAAAAGCCTTTCATCATGCTCTGCGCCAGTGCTTGGTGGATTCGCTATTAAGGCTGCTGTGAAGCGCTCCAAGGTGGATCCTGTTGCGATTCAGGAGTGCTATATGGGACTGGTCAGTCTCCGTTGTCCTTTGAATTAGATTCTTAGTAGGTGGTGTCTGCATTCACAAAACAAGCCCCAGTTAAGCAAGCTGCCCTACGCGGTGGTCTGTCACTTGCTACTCCATGCACTGCAGTAAACAAAATATGCGCCAGTGGAATGAAAGCCATCATAATTGCTGCACAGAGTGTTGCTTTGGGACATCAGGCAAGTGTTTTAAATAAATTTTTTGTGCTTTTTCCATTGAAAAAACAAAGATCAACTTTTCTTCTGGGAACGAAAAGCATGGCGAGACCTCGTGAAAAGCCTTAGGTGCAACTTTGACGCTAAAAGTCGCACTCAAAATTTACCAGGAGATAACCGTCTATAATTTTCATCAATTTCAGGATCTTAGCGACAAATTGTACTGGGATACCAAATAGACAGGGACGTACTAAGAGCAGTTGCTCGTTTCATAATTGTCACTTGTTCGACAAATTCCGTATTACCTTTCTGAGAGCAAAAATGGCCAATATCTGGTGATAAGAACGAACAACTACTGCTTTTGATAATGGGGCTCTTTAGTCATTCAAAAATCCATGGCAGTTAGAGTTAGTAACGCGTATGATTGAACGAGGTAAATTTACAGGCACTAAAACTGCACTCAACCTCCCCGAAGTTGCGGTTTAAACTTGGTCATCGCAGCATCGCTGGCTATTTCTCGGAACCAACTTGATAATTGTTCGCAGGCTTTTGCATGATGATCAAAACTTTTCCGTGCATTTTACTGCATGAAAAGCATTTCTGCTCACCAGTTTTATAGCGTGTTACTCTGCAATCACAGTTATAGCATATTTCAAATTTTTGCACCGCGGAAGACAGCCTCACAGTACCGTATACACATTTACCTCTATTATTTTTTCAAAAGTGACGCCTGGCATATTGACGGCTAGATTGCGGTCAGCTCTCCCAGCCAGCTCGCTTATCCGTCTTTCGAAACGCGCTAGTTGAGAACTGGAAATAACTCCATCTGTAAAAGTCTCCTTGTTTGGTTAGTGAAATTTCCTCTGAGAATCTGATATGCTGTCTTACCCGGATTCCGTGCTCGACGATCCATTTGCGGTTTCATTGTTCTAGCGCTCCTTCCGTGATTACACGATTACATCATTTAACCGCTGCAAGTGTATGGGCTGATTCATCGTTGGTAGTCAGCCCAGTCTCGCTAGCAGTACCCAGTACCGAGTCCACAGCTTGAGACAACGGAACCACGAGTGACAACAGCCGATCGACGGAATGGGTCGATAGAATGAGATATGAATCCTGTCAAGCAGTGTTTAGCCTCAACCAGACCATAAGAGGGCTTGATCGCCCGCACTAGTCGAACCAAAGCATTTTGCACGACGACTGGGCACAATGGACAACAACCTATATAATCATTGTGTTTTACGCTAATAAAACGGGATTGTTCGCGAGAAAATAAGTGTCCTTCCTCGCCTTAGTGGGACAGTTTAGAGCAACCTCCACATCCTAATGGTATTCGCCTTTCGTTCCGTGAGTCGCCTTCGCTTTCGTTACCTCGTGTTTGCCCATGAACTTTGTTCGCGTTCTACCCTATGCGCTTTTCTGTCCGCTTTTAGCGAACAATAGTTGTGTATTCCATGATAGGATTGCCCATAATTTGAGGTATGTTGTTATTTGCCTGTTTAATTCGTATTCAAGTACACGTAGATTACCGACTTGCCCTATTTGGTTTTGGGATTTGAGTTCGTATTCTGCGGGCCACTCAATAGGAGCACGGTAGTAGAGGTGGGCATACGTATATCCAAGGCTGGAGCGGCGTACGCTGGACTGAGGCACTTGTGGCGGCGAACTGATATTTCGTTGAAGTTGAAAGGTCGTGTTTACTGTGCCGCAGTGCGTTCAGTTTTGTTGTGTGGTTGCGAGTCTCGGGGTCTGCGTGCAGAAGATGGTCGTCGTCTTGAGGTTTTCGACCATTGATGTTTGCGTAGTATCGCTAAGATTGGGTGGAATGACTGAGCACCCAATGCTGAGGTCAGAAATTGAGTATTGGGTACCAATTCAGAGAATGTCCTATCACAGCTTATCCAGCTCAATAGACTTCGTTGGTTAGGGCGCGTGTTACGTATGGTAAACACACGTCTACCGTACAGTGCCCTGTTTTCCGTTTCTCCTAGGGAGTGAAAGAAACCACATAGAGGTAAACAGATGGCGTGGCAGCGAGGGATGAAAAAATGTACAGCAAACTTAGGAAAAGTAGGTGCTTCACGTCTTCGTGGTTGGGGTCCAAAAGACTTCTCAACCAGTTGGCTGGATGCACAAAAGGATGTGGCAACGAACCGTGAACAGTGGCGATTGTGTTGTCACTTTCTGTCGGGTCAGAATGATTGATCAATTTGCGTTTGTACTGTTAGACAGTGTATTCCGTGTGTTTTCTGCTAGGACATTCCTTCATTTTCCCACCTGTGTAGGTCCACTCCCTGTCCATCTTGTGTATTCATTCTTTTTATTTCCACGTGCAACCTGGTAAGAAAGGTGGTGGTCAGTGGGACTTGCCCTGCAGTTTAACGCAGCATGACGATGATGATGATGATGGGTCACTCAACCACTGGACGGTGGTTCTTTGCAACATCCGTCAACATCAACGAGCACTGGTCGCTTATCAAGAATGCTCTGCATCCACTGGTCTAGTGAATTATGGCCTGTCGCGTTGATCTGTGATCCCCTGCGTTCCCACCGAATCTCTACTCCTTCTTGATGCACCAGTTAATCCTGGCTGGCAGTGAGCATAACAAAGCTCGGCTCTTAATGAGACAAACCCAACAGGAGTCTACGCAAAGACCGCGAAATCCGGTTCTCCCAAGGTGCGCCACAGACAGCGTCCCGCCACTACGAATAACTCCCGCGAGCTGATCAGCCTCATTCGAGTCACCGGTAGGAAACCACTGGTGATTGAAACGATCTAAGGCTGATAGTTCACCAATTCATAATCAACAGCGTCGTGCCAAACGCTAGGTGGAACACTTAAAGGCACAATTGAGCTGCTTTCCAGTGCCAGCTTCTCCCATAACTAAACCACCTCACATCCTGCGTTCCGTTTGGGAGCATCCACCTACTGGTGTGGAGCTCCACAAGGAATTCCAAGCTTTAAGGTGCCACAAAGCGCCGGGTTCCGGTGTTCTTTCCCCAGCTTTATTCAAAGATGGTGTAATAGAGTTTGTTTTGCTATGCAAGGTCTGTAATTGTAAACAGGTCCTCCTTGTGTGTGGAGAAGGGATCAGTCGTTGTTCCCATCTTTAAGAAGTTCTCGCGCAGTAACTGTGTTGGCCATGAGAGTATTAGCCTGATCTCGATAGCATCGAAGCGACTGGCGTCCGTCATACTTCGCAGATTATACCAGTTGAGTTCAGTCCTTTCAGACAGACTGACCTCTGCTTCCCAACACCTTACGCTTAACCTTAGCATTGCTAATACAGTGTTCCCACCATATTCGGGTAGCGCTACGGAGACATCAATGATCAGACACTGACAGTCTTCGCTTATCTTATACTCTCAACGGCCACGTTTCTCAACTGTAGGAAAGAACGGACCTAACCGCAGCATCGTACAGTCTACCCTCAACAGACAATCGGATGTCATGCCGACGCCACAGATGACGAAGGTTGGCAAAAGCCGAGCGCGTCCTCTGTATACGCGATGACACTTCATCCGATATCTGTCCACCTGATAAAGTGTAACTACCCAGGTAACAACTTATCTACTTCAACTAGAGCTTCCCCTGCCAAGATGTTGAGCCAACCCAGTCCTGCAGAAGCATTTTACACTTTGAAGGTGCAAAACGCATCCCAAACATTGCTACACTGTTGTTAAAGCTATCTAAGAGACCCTGCAACTTACCTGGATCTTTACTCAGAAGAACAATATCGTCTGCGTATTCTAGGCCAGACAGTTTACTTTCTGAGCAGACATCGATACCACTATTCTCACACAAAGATAGGGCTATCTCAAGAATCAATTCAATTACAAAATTGAAGAGGAAGGGCGAAAGGAGGCAACCCTGACGAACACGACTTTTCGTGGTGAATTCGGGTGAAAGATCACCGTGAGCATGGACTCGACTTCGGCTGTTTGCGCACAAGCATTAAAAAAGAGAAATAAACTTCTCTGCCACACCCTTCAATGGGAGGCAGCACCAGAAAACTGTGCGGCCGGCTGAATCAATCGCCGCTCTCAGATCAACAAAGACAAAGAGATTGTGGGCCTATGGAAAGTGTGTCTGTGCTCTGAGGTTTGACGAATAGTAAAGAAGCGGTTGATACAATCCCTATTGGGTGTGAAGCCAGCTTGATTCTCATGCGTACACATTTGGCGAGCGCTGGATAATCGGCGGAAAATAAGCGGGGTGAACAGCTCGGACGCAATACTTCCCATGCTAATTCCTCCGTGGTTTTCACAAGAGGGTCTGTCACCTTTCTTATTGGTCGATACAATCACCGATTCACACCATTCCCTGGGAATCTGCTGGCTATTCCAGTTACTACGGAGAAGTTCTGGTAACTTCGAAACCAAAGCTTCGCCTCCATTCATGGTCATTTCTCAGGCTTCTAGTCAGTTGGCGTCTCAGGGATTTGCGCACTTCGTTGAATGTGGCATCCGGAGGGGCGGATCTGCAAGTATCCAACAGGGCAACTGATGTCGAAGATATCCGTCGTTTGTGAAACCCACTTTACCCAGAAGTCTGGATGGCATTGGAAGCGCCATACAAGGCTTCCTTTATCTGTTTCCAACGTTCATTGGGGTCCTGAACATCCGGCTGCATCGATAACTGCGTAGACAGCTCCGTCTGGAAATGGTGTACTTCTAGCACACGCCAAAAGTTGGAAGTTGTAATCACAACCATTGTATTCCGACAAAAAACATTGTGGGCCGACAGTGCGATGAACGGCGTCGATGTTGTAGTTTCTGATCAGGTTCCAAATAACACAAATCTTGAAAATGTGCCTTTTCAGTAGCCGAGCACGGTGCAGCGGAACATGCTGAAGTGAATTCTGGGCGGAGGCATTTGCACCGCGGTTTTCAGTACCAATTTGTTCCACCAGTTTCTAAGTAGTCTGTCAAGTTTCGCGGTGCTCTTGGAAGTTGGGCGATTGGCTGATCTTTCGGGATAACTTTCAGATGATAATTAGTGTTCTATTCACCAGCATCGAAACACGTTACACAGGTCTCCATTTCATCAGTACTAGGTAGATGGGCATTGGACTGATCGCACAGACTGATTGTGTTCAGTTGTTTAATCTCGTGCAGTTTCAGGGGATTCAAGGTTTCCAGTTGATCTACTTTGAACGAAGTTAACTGGTCCGCTTCGGGATCATATTCGGTGGTGTTGGCAGTGAAAATGTAGTTTGACGTGAAGCAAGTTCCCTTGTTGAGTATGGCTATTCGCATTTTCGGTTGAACTTGAACAAAATCGACGACCCAGTTTGTGCTAAGTCCAATGTTGTCATCGTTTTTGGCGTCGATGTCAAAACCAACACGCCGTTTTTTACTGCTGGATTCTCCGTCCGAACTGTATTATGACTTGGGGATCTTAGAATCCGAATGCAGACCGTCCATGGTCTTTGACACGCGATTGCCCGACGTAGTCAAACCGTCAGAAGAATTATTTTGGTCCCTGTTATCCGTGGTTCACATACGCTTACCACTACCTACACGTTCTATTGCATCACCATCCCTGTATTCGATTGCCAATGGACGCTTCTGGCATCTGAACTAATACCCTTTCCACATACGCGAAGATACAAGTCCTGAGGTAGCAGAAGACATATGGATTCACGGAATCCTTTGGTTTCTTGTGAAATCTCATTGATTGCAGAACATACTCGTTTTGCGAATGCGGGATCATGCAATGCATGTTCAACCATTTTTGAAAAATCCAAATTCAGCAGTTGTGTGCAAGCACAAAAACCGGTGATGATAGACGGGTTCGTTGCATCCAGTGTTCCAGAGAAAACAAGGGAGAATCCAGTCACAGTGATCGAAGGAGATGATTTTCCGGACCCAGGTGACGTAGTAAACCGGGTAAACTGACGTCCCCGATAGCACCTGAACAAATTAATGAGGGATTGAAACCGGGCTGACCTCTGAAATTATCACCCTAGTAGATCACTTGATGCTCCGGGATGGGTGTGTGGATTTGCACAGTCGGATTGGTATTGGTATTTGTTGCTGCGATCAGTCTGCGGATCCAGTGTTTGCTGTTTGTTGCTCGGCCGGATAAACGATGGGATGACGAGGCAAATATGAACAATATTTCGTTCCTCCGGTCTGCGCTTCTTCACCATGCCCTCGTTCTAAATACTCGTTCATCGCCTATCGGGGCTTGAACCTAACTGGACACCCGAGTTTGGGAATGTTCGATTTTCGCTTTATATACAGCATAGTAATTTCTGTTAAAGCACATTTTTGGCGAGTCGGGATTCCGCCTTTTGATTTTCCACAGCGGGCTGGAATGATCGGAGTCGCGAGGCGAAATTGAGTTCGCAGGTTTCTCGAGTGTCGTAACGTATTATTTCCCTTTGTCGGGCCTTCGTCTAACGAGTCTTGTTGATGGAATCTCTCCAATTCCCCTTCAAGTTCAGCGATCCTGTAACAGTAAACATACTCTTTTTCATCGAATTTGCTGATACGGGTCTCATCGCCATCCATCTCAACATACGGTTTGTCCGTGTCACCCAAACATTTGTCTTGTACACAATGAACTTCTGGCATGTTGCACTCCAATGGTAATCTGATCTCCATGTTCTCGCGTGACGGAAATTGGGTAAAACTCAGATGCGGCCAGCGCTCTGCAAGTTAATGACTTGGTACGTACCATTCACTTGTGGCAGAGACTTTACAGAATACGCCTTCTCAACATATCGTTCGGTTCAATGTCGAATTCCACCCCAGTAGTTTGGAACGTAGCTTCTTTTGTTAGTGTTGATATAGTTAGGTTTATGCTCTTGCCTACCATTCCAAGATGCGACACCGGAATTTAGCAAATGAAGGTAGGATCGGAACCGTTGCTCACAAGTGTCAATGTTTCTGCCGTGTCAAATAGGGACTGGAACGATCGCGAAGGCAACCTTCAAGTTCGTCTTTTCCTTGTTCTTCGCCACATGATCATCTGAAGCTATTACTCGATCTTTCACGTCATTTTCTAAATGCAGAAATGTGTGATGTGGTCTACCACATCCAATTGTACATTCACGAAGAAATTTGCAACTCCTGGCCAGACGGTTTGCCTTCAAGCAACGGCGACAAAGTTTCTTTATTTTAGCAGTTTCTCATTTTTTCTTGGGGTTATAGGTACAAAACTTTAGGCATTGATTTGAGTTGTGGTTGTTTCCGCATACCGAACAACGACGCTGACTAGTCACGTTTTGGTTCCACTCCATATTGCTTGAAGCATGCACGTCTCGACGAAAATCGAACGGTTCCCGTTGAGCAGTGCTCGTGTTCTGTGTGCCACAGTCACCTTTCACCGTGACAGCTAATTCGAGAGTTTCGACACGCTCGCCAATCAACCACCCAGTTCCCGGTGATGAATCATTGTGGCCTCTCGTATCCATTTAGAATTGGTATGTGTAGTGAAAAGAGAAGAGAAATAATAAATGTTTCGGAAGACTGCTGGAGACTTCTGGGAAAATAATCCTTCGCGGCTGCCCACGCCGCAGAAGGGGTTTCTCTTTGGGAACCCTAGACGAAGCCTTCGACTCAAGAGCCTGACCCACAAAGCAGTACGGCTTTGACCCTGCAACGGAACGTGACCAAAGAACCGGTGAAGGAACTTCTTTTGGTCTGTCACTTGAGACTTGATTGCTGCACGCATCTCGTCTTGTCTTCGCTGGCGCTTTGTTATCGATCTACTTTTCGGATTATGTCCTTAGCTCTGCGCACTCAGTGGAGCAAGCGGAACGTGGACTGGGCAGCATCCTTTGGACAGGGGGCTTACTAGTTCAGGCGGCGATAGTTGCCCAATGGAGTGCGATGAATTCTCCCCCCATCGAGATAAACCTCAGGCACTCCACTATTTCGTTCACGTAGTAGGGGTTTTTAGACCAGTAAACTGCTTCTCTCTGTGTTTATTCACAGGTGTGCTCTTCAGGGACATAGTGGCTAGAACCAGATGTTGCCCATCAACTGGTTATGAGACTGGATTTCATTTGGCCTCTATTCGTTGACCTCTCAGACATGATTGCATTTCCGGTTAAGGGAGCCACCCTGCATAGCTCTTTGGGTCATGGAGACAAACGAGCCATCACACCACGTCAAGATGCAGTCTCGTCGTGATGGATAGCGGATGATAATATCGCGACATTCACTCCGGTTGCAATCGAGGGTGATTTGTTCGGTGTTTTAACAGAAATTCGGATTGTGTTAGGTGTGACGGCTTCTGTGTATGACTGTACCTCTCTGCTTCGTGGGTTGTAGGGTTGTGATGATCCGTGGAAGACGGTTCTAGTCTGGGTTCCGTCGGTGACTCGGTCGCTCTGGGTGCTAGCCGTCTGCATGCACAATGCGGACGTTCTGTAAGTTGCATATGACCAGCTCCTCTTCTACCAGGGGACCGTGTTTTGAAGGACGGTCGTTCATGTGGGACATAGGAGTGATCACGGCGAACGGAGGGAGTTCAGTAGTACCGATCCCGAAGGTGTAGGTGAAAGATCTCTAGGTTTTAGGGCAAGGCATATGGTTTCCCAAGAGGTGCTGTTGAAGCGTTAGATTGCGGGTTCTGTGGCTTTCCGCTGTTCCTTTTCCATGTGAAAAATTCATGAATTCTGTCGACATAAATGTTGTGCCTCGATCAGAATGGATGATTGCAGAAGTGCCGAAAATAGGAAATGGTCAAAAGAAACATTCTATAACATTGGATGTAGGTATGTTTGAGCGGGAAATTTGAAGGAAAAATGAGAATATTCACCCACACTTGGTAACAGGTACCGATTGCGTTCTGGATGTCCTTCTTGAGGGTTTTGACAGCGATTCAAAAATGTCCTGGGATCGGAAATGTATTGTCATTCACCAATGGAATAATGTAGGTAAAGGGTGGGATCGATTGTGAATAGCAAACAATCATTACCACCACTCGTCGCATCCCGTGGAGGTGTCAATTCCTGTATGGGCGCTGTTTTTTTCAAGGTCCGGTTTGATGACCCCTTTACGGACTAAGAAACCTAGAAGACGAATTTCTTTGGACGAAGTAATGGTTTTGGCTGAGTCAGGAGTAATGCCATACCGCCGGGCCGTTTAGAGGAAAGTATTAAGATTATGATCGTGTTCGTCTTAGGTTTGTCCGCAGATGGTAGCGTTACCGATGTATGCAAATGTGTCACGGATACCTTTTTTTTGTTTTGGTCGATTGTACGTTGGAAACAAGCGACGCCGTCCGTCACACCAAAGGAGATGCGTCGGAATTGGAAGAGATTGCCTCAGGCTTTAAACGCTGTGTACGGTTTCTCTGCCTCGACTACGAGGATTTGGTGACGCTGTTAAGGTCGAAAATGCTGTATCGTTTGCAACGTGAAATAATTTCGACCAGTTTATTTAATGGTAGTGAGGAGTACGCATTCGAGTAGGTAAAACGATTAGTGGTTTGACCGTAATCAATCACCATTCGTTGTTTGTGGTTAGCGTTCCCTGTCACGAGCACTTGGGCTCTGTATGGAACAATTGAGGGTTCAGTGGTACCATCTCTTAGTAAGTGATGGACGTCGAGGCATATAAGCCGTTCTGCTTCTGATATGTGGCGTCGTGATTCGGTTACGTTTGGTCTGGAATCCGAGGATTAGTTGGAGAATAACTGGCGATTCCGTTTTGACGGCAGGTAATCCGCAGAGGGAGAAAACGGCTCGCTGGCCACCAAAAGGTATCTCAACCTCCTCGTGGAAACTAAAAAATTATGACCAAGTAGTACATCGACGCAAAGGTTTGGTGTTAATAAAAGTTTATAATCTTTGTACGCATGTTTGCATTGGATAGACACGTATCAATAACTTGTTGTGGTGCAGGACAGTGAGGTCGACGCCGTAGTATTTTCGAGTCCGTGGGTTGGAGTTCCCAACTTTGAGTGCATACAACTTCAGGGGGAATGTAGCCGCCACAACTGCTAGTATCGATCTGTGCTTGAGGGGGTGTCCCATTGACAGGAATACTGGTGACGACGTGATAGTTTGGGGCTGTGCCCTAAAGCATGCTATGTAATAAGGGGTCGAGGGCAGAATTCACGTGGTGTTTCGTAGACTTGGATTTAGAAGCACGTTGAAAATGGCTCAATTTGCACCACGCTTTAAAGTTGTTTCTTGGACTGGACATTCAGAACTGGTGTGTCTGTTGTACCCGCCATAGTCCCATGTTTGACGAGCCGCTATAAGAACAGATGTGCTTGAAGGACTTTATGATGTGTCAGGTATAGATGAACTGGAAGGGGTCGAACAGCAAGATTGTGACGGTTTATTTATGTATGATTGTGACTGTTTATGAGTCAGTTCGAGGGATCTGGCAAGTTCGTAAGCCTCGTTAAGGCCTAATTCGTGTTGTGCACGAAGCTTTTCTCGGGCTGTTGCGGACTGCAAACCGGAGATTGGGACATCACGTATAGATTCGTTTTTATGTTGCAACGCGGCAGGTGGTTTGAAATCACAATCCTCTTGAGGATTTAGGTTTTTACAAGAACTGAACAATATCCAGTCCGTTTTCTTGCTTACAGGTTGCCAGAAGATGTCAAGCGTACACCACGTTTTTAGGTCGGAGGTAGGTTTTCCCGAGTCTCTCTCTCTCTCTCAGTACGTTCCGAGATGTAGCCGTAAACGGATGAATCCACAAAGCATATGAGAGTGCTCATTTTGTCAGGATCGGCTGCCTTTGTGTCTTTGCGATCGATGTTCAAGGTAATTCCACCGAGTAGGTGCATCTGGTGCGTTCGGAACAACATCAAACACTTGGGCCGGATAATAGAAGGATCCATGTTGTTAAGCAAGTAAATTGTTGTGAATGCGGCAGCGAAAGACTGGGAGTAGTGAGCAGCAGAGTCAAAGGGTGGCAGCGTGCGCTTCACTTGACTAATAACAAGCGTATGGTGGCTAGAATGTTTTTCCACACACGGTATTTTGACATTTTTCGTTTCTTCTGTGGTTTAGTATATGGAGAGAAAAGGATGAGGAGTCAGCACAGCATTCCTTACAGCATTGAATCTACTGACTCCGGTTTCGGGCCATATCTGTCAGCGTTTGTAACCAACTTTTTTCGGTGTCATTCTTGCTCCAACCTGGTAGGCGACAGGGCCCCACCGCGGCCAAGCTGGGAGTCATTTAAAAAAAAAAAAACTCCTCCAGGTCGTCGGTTATCCATCACGCCTCCGTTTCCAGTCCTCTCCAGCGAGCGAAAATGAAGCGCGGTGAGGCAAACGCAGATGTGGTGCTGTCACCATACTCGTGCGATTGATCGTCGACACCGGTGATTGAATACGGTCAACCGGTACAGATCTTCCCAAACTGTCCATGTTTAGCATCTATAAAAGAGTACCGAGCAAGCTGCGGCATTATAGATTCTACCCTTTAGAGAAAGCTTGATGTCGTCTCCGATATCCCACCAGTGGAAGTGCAACTTCCAGGTACACAAAGCTGCTGACAGTTCCCAAACGTTCCTCACAAAGAGCGAGTGCAGGAGAATCTTTTTACCAGTCTTAAAACAACATTTTGCACTTGGATGGAACAAAGTGTATGTCATATTCGGCGGCCAAGTGGTTTAAGTCATTTTCGATGATTTCGGAGTCGTCTCCCAACAAGGCGACTTCGTCAGCATGATCTAAATCAACAACTCTGGCACGCGGTAGAAGTTCCACACCACCGTTTGTAACATCATTAAAGGCTCTTTAGAGCAGATCGTTCATAACGAAGTTAAAGAGGAAGGGGAAAATAGGGCATCGTTGCCGAACGCCACTTGAGACGAGAAAGGACTGGGATAGTTGTCAGTAAATCCTTAGCCTGCCCGAGGTCTGCCGATGGAGAGCTTTCAGAGTGGAAACGTACTTCTCGAGCACGCCATTCCTTAGAAGGGAAGTCCATAGGGCGGTCCAACCGACAGAGTCGAATGCGACCCTGATATCCGGGAACACGGCAATAGTTAGCCCCTAATAAAGGTGACGGGGTTCAAACGGAAGGCGGAGGGTTACGATGTGATCCGTTCAGCCGGGGTTGAGGCGGAACCCAGCTTGTTCTTCACGACATTGGGGCTCGCGCAAGGCAGAAAGTCGGCAGAGAATAGTGGACGCTAGAAGTTTCAAAGCGACAGAAATCAGACCAATTGCCCGATGACTAGAACACAATGTTCAGCAACCCTTTCTAAAGATGGGTACAGTCGTCGATTCACCCCAGGATACAGGGAATTTTCTCTTCCGTCGAAACCTTCGAAAACAGGGTTTTCAATTCTCTCACCAGAACCATCTCGCCATCTTTGAAAAGCACAGAAAAAATACGACTTAATCCGTATGCCTTGAGGCACTGGAGAGTCCGCAGTTCCTTTCGAATTTCCGCTTCCGTCGAGGGACCGTCTGGGATGGGCCACACAGGAAGTAAAGAAGTGCTAGATGCACTAGAAGTGGCCGGTGATCAGATAAATCGGGAGTGTAAGTGTTCTGTTCAGCGCTCTAGTCTACGCGACAGGTTGATGATTGGTGCCTTATCGGTTTCGCGGATTTCACGATCAGCACGCAAACTCTTCAAACGCGAGCGGAGTTCACGGCATGCTTTGTTGTGCCTTGCATCATCAGAGATACATCGGCGACCATCAAACAAAAATAAGAAGTTCTAAGAAATCCAACCGCTCTGGGTGTGGTGGACCGTACCACAACCGCCCACGCCGGCATTCAGTAGGGCTTCTTTTAGTCACTCTTAGTGCTCACTGACATCAGGTGGAGTGGTGTCTGGGCCATCGTAGTCTGGAGGGCTTCCAGGTCTAGAGGGTCGTTCAGCTCGTCAATATTTATACAAACGTGATTTAAATTCTTGGAGCCCCCAAATCGCAAGCATATCGTGATCGGAAACAAGGCAGGTTGGCTAGTGAGAGCGACAATCTAGTACGCTGCCACGCCAACGATAGCTAATCCCTACGTGGTCGATTTGAGACCAGTCCTGTGTTGAAGAAGGCGAACGCCAGGTAGCGGTACGTCCTTTGTAGTTGTGAAAATTTGTGCTTGCTGGAAAAAGCTGGTAATCGGCTCATTGTCAGCAATCTTTTTTTTTAGTACACACCGAGTGAAATACAGTAAAGGGGGTAAATCCTATAGTTCGAAAACATACTGTAAGAGAAGTCTGACGGGAATTTTCACGTCAAAACCATTTCCTTGATTTCGCTTTTGAAAGGAGAAAGGTTGTAGGCCGGTGGAAACACAGAGAAGAGAAGGGTGTTCCTTAGTTCAAACGTTCGGGGGAAAAAGACTGGATGGTCGGGGTCCGAAATTGAGCGACAAAAACCTGATAAAAGTGACTAGCTACCTGTGCTCGGGATTGGTGTTGAAGAGTAATAGGAATAAGAACAGCCGAGGCAAGCTTGGAGGAACAAAACCCGAAGTAGTAGCGGCAACATAGAGACAATGAAGCAACTGCCGGCGATAGGCAAGCGACTGCAAATTGAATGTTAAGACTGGGTCATCTACCTTACGAATAGCAATACGTTGGACTCGGTCGAGAAAAGACATAGAAGACGAAGCTCCACCCCACACGTAATAGCAGCATTCAAGTGTGAGATGGATTTGAGCTTTGTACAGTAAGAGGAGGTGGGATGGTTTAAAGAAACGTCTGGCGCGGAACGGAAAACGGTGCAGCACGAGAAGCAAGCCAAAATGGGTATGAAGACCAAGGTAGAGAGGAGACGATCGAATGACCCAGGAAGGATATCAAGTTGGAGAAACAAGAAACCGAATCAGAATTTAAGTGGGGAGAAAAGGAATGAAGTTTGAGAGAAATTGAGAGGAGAGATCTTTTAGAAGCATTGAAGAGAACATGATTTTGAGAGACCCAAGGGGAGATCTGTTCAAGACCCGAACTGAGCGATGTGACAGGGTCACAGCGGTCGCGGTCGATGATGGCGTTGGCATGGTGGGAGGTGGGATACGAAAGAGAGTAGTGTAGGGTGGCGCCATCGGCAAAAGTGTAGGTGGGGTTGAAAGTGGTGGATGAGAGATTAGTGGAAAGTGCGTGAAGTACAGGACTTTGGGGAACACCAGCATTCACGGGGAAAGGCTGTGGCTGTGCCCTACCGACTCGGACGGAGATGGTCCCGTTACTGAGAAAACTGGATGTCCGCAATACAAGGGCTGGAAAAAAATCCCAAAGTGGGTAGTTTAAACAGTAAACTTTTGTGCCAGACACGGTCAAAAGCCTTCAATACGCCTAGTGAGGCCTGGTGTGTTTCTCCATGGCTAACGAGTGCCGCTCACCAGGAGTGCAAAACCACAGCTAGTTAATCACCCATGAAGTGCTGAGGTCAAAACCCGTATTGACGATCGTCTAGCAGTCTTCCACGTTCAAGGAGTGGTCACCACTAGTCGGAAATTATGGTTTTCATGACTTTTGAAACTACAGAAGTTAGGGGAATTGGACAGTAGTTGTTCGGGTGGAAGGAGTCGCCGTGTTTGGGAATAGGAAGAATTGCGACTTCTTTCCATGGGATGGGAAGCGTACCAGATTAGAGAGAAAAGTGAGAAGAATGACGTAAAATTGGTGCTCACTCTGGAGTACAGACTTTCAGGACGATGGGTGCAATACCATCCGGACTAGGTGGTTTATTTTGGTCAAGTCATCGTAAGGTCTGGCGGACCTTTTTGATTGGGCCAAAGGGAATAAAGGGCGGTTAGTAAAAGTGGCTGGAGGTGGAAGAATAAAAGAGTTGGGTGAAGTGGAATTAGAGGCAAACCGGGAAGCAAAAACCTCCGCTTTCTCATGGGGTTCACAGATTGAAGAGTCGGAGGAGTTAAAGATGGAGGAAACATTGTAGGGGCAAAAATTTCGGGAAACGGCTTTGGCGAAAGATCAAAATTATCGGCTACCAGTAGCAAAAGAAGCTAGACGTTTGGCTTTGTGGCGGATGAAGCGATTCTTGGCTTTCTGAATGGAAAGCGAACATTTTTGGCCTGCACGAAGAGACTACGAGATTGGGAAGTAGCGGAGCGGCACCATCATCCGAGTGTTAAGTTCTTTAAGTGCACAGTGCGATTGCAGGTGTGGACAAAACACTCAGGAGAACGTACTTTTTCCGGGGTTGGAAAATTGTAGAACGAGAAGAGTTGGTTGGAACGGAGATAAGACAGCAGTCCGATAAGCCAAGCGAAGAAAGGGAGGTAATATCAGTGAATGAGGAGGGGAAGGAAGTGGTAAGAACGAGAGAATGTGCACGATCGCCAGTCGGTTGGGAGTGCGTGTGGGGAAGTCAACGAGTGGACTTAGATGGTTGACCAAAGTGAGAGCTTCGGTTTCGCGCCCCACAGCCGTAGTATCAGAAGAGTTCAAAAGCCAGTTCTTACTGTGGACACCAAAGTTACCAAGAATGGTAATTCTTTAATTAGGGTCTGATACGAACTAGTTTTCAATGCCAGAAGACAATAAGTTAAAAATTGAGTGATCGGTCCTGTTGGGAGAGCGATAAACTGCACAGAAATAATATTTTAAAGAGAAGAACCGGAGCTTCGGTTACATTATCTGGAACTCGCGACTGGCGAAACCCAAGTGTGGGATACGGGAGGTAGCGGCTGATTGGTGGATCTAGGCACAAACTCCATATTTAGACGTTCGAGAAGCGGTCACCACTAGTCGGAAATTATGGTTTTCATGACTTTTGAAACTACAGAAGTTAGGGGAATTGGACGGTAGTTGTTCGGGTGGAAGGAGTCGCCGTGTTTGGGAATAGGAAGAATTGCGACTTCTTTCCATGGGATGGGAAGCGTACCAGATTAGAGAGAAAAGTGAGAAGAATGACGTAAAATTGGTGCTCACTCTGGAGTACAGACTTTCAGGACGATGGGTGCAATACCATCCGGACTAGGTGGTTTATTTTGGTCAAGTCATCGTAAGGTCTGGCGGACCTTTTTGATTGGGCCAAAGGGAATAAAGGGCGGTTAGTAAAAGTGGCTGGAGGTGGAAGAATAAAAGAGTTGGGTGAAGTGGAATTAGAGGCAAACCGGGAAGCAAAAACCTCCGCTTTCTCATGGGGTTCACAGATTGAAGAGTCGGAGGAGTTAAAGATGGAGGAAACATTGTAGGGGCAAAAATTTCGGGAAACGGCTTTGGCGAAAGATCAAAATTATCGGCTACCAGTAGCAAAAGAAGCTAGACGTTTGGCTTTGTGGCGGATGAAGCGATTCTTGGCTTTCTGAATGGAAAGCGAACATTTTTGGCCTGCACGAAGAGACTACGAGATTGGGAAGTAGCGGAGCGGCACCATCATCCGAGTGTTAAGTTCTTTAAGTGCACAGTGCGATTGCAGGTGTGGACAAAACACTCAGGAGAACGTACTTTTTCCGGGGTTGGAAAATTGTAGAACGGAAAAAACATTCCTTGGAGAAAAATCTCAATAAAGTTTTAAACGGAGGAAGAAACATCAGAAGTGAGGCAACAGTCGCCGCAAGGATGAGAGGTCAGAAAATCACGGAAACCATCCCAATTGACTGAATCTTAACGCCGGAAGGTGCGTATGGAGTTGCACTTAAGAGCTGAACGAGAAGAGTTGGTTGGAACGGAGATAAGACAGCAGTCCGATAAGCCAAGCGAAGAAAGGGAGGTAATATCAGTGAATGAGGAGGGGAAGGAAGTGGTAAGAACGAGATAATGTGCACGATCGCCAGTCGGTTGGGAGTGCGTGTGGGGAAGTCAACGAGTGGACTTAGATGGTTGACCAAAGTGAGAGCTTCGGTTTCGCGCCCCACAGCCGTAGTATCAGAAGAGTTCAAAAGCCAGTTCTTACTGTGGACACCAAAGTTACCAAGAATGGTAATTCTTTAATTAGGGTCTGATACGAACTAGTTTTCAATGCCAGAAGACAATAAGTTAAAAATTGAGTGATCGGTCCTGTTGGGAGAGCGATAAACTGCACAGAAATAATATTTTAAAGAGAAGAACCGGAGCTTCGGTTACATTATCTGGAACTCGCGACTGGCGAAACCCAAGTGTGGGATACGGGAGGTAGCGGCTGATTGGTGGATCTAGGCACAAACTCCATATTTAGACGTTCGAGAAGCGGTCACCACTAGTCGGAAATTATGGTTTTCATGACTTTTGAAACTACAGAAGTTAGGGGAATTGGACGGTAGTTGTTCGGGTGGAAGGAGTCGCCGTGTTTGGGAATAGGAAGAATTGCGACTTCTTTCCATGGGATGGGAAGCGTACCAGATTAGAGAGAAAAGTGAGAAGAATGACGTAAAATTGGTGCTCACTCTGGAGTACAGACTTTCAGGACGATGGGTGCAATACCATCCGGACTAGGTGGTTTATTTTGGTCAAGTCATCGTAAGGTCTGGCGGACCTTTTTGATTGGGCCAAAGGGAATAAAGGGCGGTTAGTAAAAGTGGCTGGAGGTGGAAGAATAAAGGAGTTGGGTGAAGTGGAATTAGAGGCAAACCGGGAAGCAAAAACCTCCGCTTTCTCATGGGGTTCACAGATTGAAGAGTCGGAGGAGTTAAAGATGGAGGAAACATTGTAGGGGCAAAAATTTCGGGAAACGGCTTTGGCGAAAGATCAAAATTATCGGCTACCAGTAGCAAAAGAAGCTAGACGTTTGACTTTGTGGCGGATGAAGCGATTCTTGGCTTTCTGAATGGAAAGCGAACATTTTTGGCCTGCACGAAGAGACTACGAGATTGGGAAGCAGCGGAGCGGCACCATCATCCGAGTGTTAAGTTCTTTAAGTGCACAGTGCGATTGCAGGTGTGGACAAAACACTCAGGAGAACGTACTTTTTCCGGGGTTGGAAAATTGTAGAACGGAAAAAACATTCCTTGGAGAAAAATCTCAATAAAGTTTTAAACGGAGGAAGAAACATCAGAAGTGAGGCAACAGTCGCCGCAAGGATGAGAGGTCAGAAAATCACGGAAACCATCCCAATTGGCTGAATCTTAACGCCGGAAGGTGCGTATGGAGTTGCACTTAAGAGCTGAACGAGAAGAGTTGGTTGGAACGGAGATAAGACAGCAGTCCGATAAGCCAAGCGAAGAAAGGGAGGTAATATCAGTGAATGAGGAGGGGAAGGAAGTGGTAAGAACGAGATAATGTGCACGATCGCCAGTCGGTTGGGAGTGCGTGTGGGGAAGTCAACGAGTGGACTTAGATGGTTGACCAAAGTGAGAGCTTCGGTTTCGCGCCCCACAGCCGTAGTATCAGAAGAGTTCAAAAGCCAGTTCTTACTGTGGACACCAAAGTTACCAAGAATGGTAATTCTTTAATTAGGGTCTGATACGAACTAGTTTTCAATGCCAGAAGACAATAAGTTAAAAATTGAGTGATCGGTCCTGTTGGGAGAGCGATAAACTGCACAGAAATAATATTTTAAAGAGAAGAACCGGAGCTTCGGTTACATTATCTGGAACTCGCGACTGGCGAAACCCAAGTGTGGGATACGGGAGGTAGCGGCTGATTGGTGGATCTAGGCACAAACTCCATATTTAGACGTTCGAGAAGCGGTCACCACTAGTCGGAAATTATGGTTTTCATGACTTTTGAAACTACAGAAGTTAGGGGAATTGGACGGTAGTTGTTCGGGTGGAAGGAGTCGCCGTGTTTGGGAATAGGAAGAATTGCGACTTCTTTCCATGGGATGGGAAGCGTACCAGATTAGAGAGAAAAGTGAGAAGAATGACGTAAAATTGGTGCTCACTCTGGAGTACAGACTTTCAGGACGATGGGTGCAATACCATCCGGACTAGGTGGTTTATTTTGGTCAAGTCATCGTAAGGTCTGGCGGACCTTTTTGATTGGGCCAAAGGGAATAAAGGGCGGTTAGTAAAAGTGGCTGGAGGTGGAAGAATAAAAGAGTTGGGTGAAGTGGAATTAGAGGCAAACCGGGAAGCAAAAACCTCCGCTTTCTCATGGGGTTCACAGATTGAAGAGTCGGAGGAGTTAAAGATGGAGGAAACATTGTAGGGGCAAAAATTTCGGGAAACGGCTTTGGCGAAAGATCAAAATTATCGGCTACCAGTAGCAAAAGAAGCTAGACGTTTGGCTTTGTGGCGGATGAAGCGATTCTTGGCTTTCTGAATGGAAAGCGAACATTTTTGGCCTGCACGAAGAGACTACGAGATTGGGAAGTAGCGGAGCGGCACCATCATCCGAGTGTTAAGTTCTTTAAGTGCACAGTGCGATTGCAGGTGTGGACAAAACACTCAGGAGAACGTACTTTTTCCGGGGTTGGAAAATTGTAGAACGGAAAAAACATTCCTTGGAGAAAAATCTCAATAAAGTTTTAAACGGAGGAAGAAACATCAGAAGTGAGGCAACAGTCGCCGCAAGGATGAGAGGTCAGAAAATCACGGAAACCATCCCAATTGACTGAATCTTAACGCCGGAAGGTGCGTATGGAGTTGCACTTAAGAGCTGAACGAGAAGAGTTGGTTGGAACGGAGATAAGCCAGCAGTCCGATAAGCCAAGCGAAGAAAGGGAGGTAATATCAGTGAATGAGGAGGGGAAGGAAGTGGTAAGAACGAAAGAATGTGCACGATCGCCAGTCGGTTGGGAGTGCGTGTGGGGAAGTCAACGAGTGGACTTAGATGGTTGACCAAAGTGAGAGCTTCGGTTTCGCGCCCCACAGCCGTAGTATCAGAAGAGTTCAAAAGCCAGTTCTTACTGTGGACACCAAAGTTACCAAGAATGGTAATTCTTTAATTAGGGTCTGATACGAACTAGTTTTCAATGCCAGAAGACAATAAGTTAAAAATTGAGTGATCGGTCCTGTTGGGAGAGCGATAAACTGCACAGAAATAATATTTTAAAGAGAAGAACCGGAGCTTCGGTTACATTATCTGGAACTCGCGACTGGCGAAACCCAAGTGTGGGATACGGGAGGTAGCGGCTGATTGGTGGATCTAGGCACAAACTCCATATTTAGACGTTCGAGAAGCGGTCACCACTAGTCGGAAATTATGGTTTTCATGACTTTTGAAACTACAGAAGTTAGGGGAATTGGACGGTAGTTGTTCGGGTGGAAGGAGTCGCCGTGTTTGGGAATAGGAAGAATTGCGACTTCTTTCCATGGGATGGGAAGCGTACCAGATTAGAGAGAAAAGTGAGAAGAATGACGTAAAATTGGTGCTCACTCTGGAGTACAGACTTTCAGGACGATGGGTGCAATACCATCCGGACTAGGTGGTTTATTTTGGTCAAGTCATCGTAAGGTCTGGCGGACCTTTTTGATTGGGCCAAAGGGAATAAAGGGCGGTTAGTAAAAGTGGCTGGAGGTGGAAGAATAAAAGAGTTGGGTGAAGTGGAATTAGAGGCAAACCGGGAAGCAAAAACCTCCGCTTTCTCATGGGGTTCACAGATTGAAGAGTCGGAGGAGTTAAAGATGGAGGAAACATTGTAGGGGCAAAAATTTCGGGAAACGGCTTTGGCGAAAGATCAAAATTATCGGCTACCAGTAGCAAAAGAAGCTAGACGTTTGGCTTTGTGGCGGATGAAGCGATTCTTGGCTTTCTGAATGGAAAGCGAACATTTTTGGCCTGCACGAAGAGACTACGAGATTGGGAAGTAGCGGAGCGGCACCATCATCCGAGTGTTAAGTTCTTTAAGTGCACAGTGCGATTGCAGGTGTGGACAAAACACTCAGGAGAACGTACTTTTTCCGGGGTTGGAAAATTGTAGAACGGAAAAAACATTCCTTGGAGAAAAATCTCAATAAAGTTTTAAACGGAGGAAGAAACATCAGAAGTGAGGCAACAGTCGCCGCAAGGATGAGAGGTCAGAAAATCACGGAAACCATCCCAATTGACTGAATCTTAACGCCGGAAGGTGCGTATGGAGTTGCACTTAAGAGCTGAACGAGAAGAGTTGGTTGGAACGGAGATAAGCCAGCAGTCCGATAAGCCAAGCGAAGAAAGGGAGGTAATATCAGTGAATGAGGAGGGGAAGGAAGTGGTAAGAACGAAAGAATGTGCACGATCGCCAGTCGGTTGGGAGTGCGTGTGGGGAAGTCAACGAGTGGACTTAGATGGTTGACCAAAGTGAGAGCTTCGGTTTCGCGCCCCACAGCCGTAGTATCAGAAGAGTTCAAAAGCCAGTTCTTACTGTGGACACCAAAGTTACCAAGAATGGTAATTCTTTAATTAGGGTCTGATACGAACTAGTTTTCAATGCCAGAAGACAATAAGTTAAAAATTGAGTGATCGGTCCTGTTGGGAGAGCGATAAACTGCACAGAAATAATATTTTAAAGAGAAGAACCGGAGCTTCGGTTACATTATCTGGAACTCGCGACTGGCGAAACCCAAGTGTGGGATACGGGAGGTAGCGGCTGATTGGTGGATCTAGGCACAAACTCCATATTTAGACGTTCGAGAAGCGGTCACCACTAGTCGGAAATTATGGTTTTCATGACTTTTGAAACTACAGAAGTTAGGGGAATTGGACGGTAGTTGTTCGGGTGGAAGGAGTCGCCGTGTTTGGGAATAGGAAGAATTGCGACTTCTTTCCATGGGATGGGAAGCGTACCAGATTAGAGAGAAAAGTGAGAAGAATGACGTAAAATTGGTGCTCACTCTGGAGTACAGACTTTCAGGACGATGGGTGCAATACCATCCGGACTAGGTGGTTTATTTTGGTCAAGTCATCGTAAGGTCTGGCGGACCTTTTTGATTGGGCCAAAGGGAATAAAGGGCGGTTAGTAAAAGTGGCTGGAGGTGGAAGAATAAAGGAGTTGGGTGAAGTGGAATTAGAGGCAAACCGGGAAGCAAAAACCTCCGCTTTCTCATGGGGTTCACAGATTGAAGAGTCGGAGGAGTTAAAGATGGAGGAAACATTGTAGGGGCAAAAATTTCGGGAAACGGCTTTGGCGAAAGATCAAAATTATCGGCTACCAGTAGCAAAAGAAGCTAGACGTTTGGCTTTGTGGCGGATGAAGCGATTCTTGGCTTTCTGAATGGAAAGCGAACATTTTTGGCCTGCACGAAGAGACTACGAGATTGGGAAGTAGCGGAGCGGCACCATCATCCGAGTGTTAAGTTCTTTAAGTGCACAGTGCGATTGCAGGTGTGGACAAAACACTCAGGAGAACGTACTTTTTCCGGGGTTGGAAAATTGTAGAACGGAAAAAACATTCCTTGGAGAAAAATCTCAATAAAGTTTTAAACGGAGGAAGAAACATCAGAAGTGAGGCAACAGTCGCCGCAAGGATGAGAGGTCAGAAAATCACGGAAACCATCCCAATTGGCTGAATCTTAACGCCGGAAGGTGCGTATGGAGTTGCACTTAAGAGCTGAACGAGAAGAGTTGGTTGGAACGGAGATAAGACAGCAGTCCGATAAGCCAAGCGAAGAAAGGGAGGTAATATCAGTGAATGAGGAGGGGAAGGAAGTGGTAAGAACGAGATAATGTGCACGATCGCCAGTCGGTTGGGAGTGCGTGTGGGGAAGTCAACGAGTGGACTTAGATGGTTGACCAAAGTGAGAGCTTCGGTTTCGCGCCCCACAGCCGTAGTATCAGAAGAGTTCAAAAGCCAGTTCTTACTGTGGACACCAAAGTTACCAAGAATGGTAATTCTTTAATTAGGGTCTGATACGAACTAGTTTTCAATGCCAGAAGACAATAAGTTAAAAATTGAGTGATCGGTCCTGTTGGGAGAGCGATAAACTGCACAGAAATAATATTTTAAAGAGAAGAACCGGAGCTTCGGTTACATTATCTGGAACTCGCGACTGGCGAAACCCAAGTGTGGGATACGGGAGGTAGCGGCTGATTGGTGGATCTAGGCACAAACTCCATATTTAGACGTTCGAGAAGCGGTCACCACTAGTCGGAAATTATGGTTTTCATGACTTTTGAAACTACAGAAGTTAGGGGAATTGGACGGTAGTTGTTCGGGTGGAAGGAGTCGCCGTGTTTGGGAATAGGAAGAATTGCGACTTCTTTCCATGGGATGGGAAGCGTACCAGATTAGAGAGAAAAGTGAGAAGAATGACGTAAAATTGGTGCTCACTCTGGAGTACAGACTTTCAGGACGATGGGTGCAATACCATCCGGACTAGGTGGTTTATTTTGGTCAAGTCATCGTAAGGTCTGGCGGACCTTTTTGATTGGGCCAAAGGGAATAAAGGGCGGTTAGTAAAAGTGGCTGGAGGTGGAAGAATAAAAGAGTTGGGTGAAGTGGAATTAGAGGCAAACCGGGAAGCAAAAACCTCCGCTTTCTCATGGGGTTCACAGATTGAAGAGTCGGAGGAGTTAAAGATGGAGGAAACATTGTAGGGGCAAAAATTTCGGGAAACGGCTTTGGCGAAAGATCAAAATTATCGGCTACCAGTAGCAAAAGAAGCTAGACGTTTGGCTTTGTGGCGGATGAAGCGATTCTTGGCTTTCTGAATGGAAAGCGAACATTTTTGGCCTGCACGAAGAGACTACGAGATTGGGAAGTAGCGGAGCGGCACCATCATCCGAGTGTTAAGTTCTTTAAGTGCACAGTGCGATTGCAGGTGTGGACAAAACACTCAGGAGAACGTACTTTTTCCGGGGTTGGAAAATTGTAGAACGGAAAAAACATTCCTTGGAGAAAAATCTCAATAAAGTTTTAAACGGAGGAAGAAACATCAGAAGTGAGGCAACAGTCGCCGCAAGGATGAGAGGTCAGAAAATCACGGAAACCATCCCAATTGACTGAATCTTAACGCCGGAAGGTGCGTATGGAGTTGCACTTAAGAGCTGAACGAGAAGAGTTGGTTGGAACGGAGATAAGACAGCAGTCCGATAAGCCAAGCGAAGAAAGGGAGGTAATATCAGTGAATGAGGAGGGGAAGGAAGTGGTAAGAACGAGATAATGTGCACGATCGCCAGTCGGTTGGGAGTGCGTGTGGGGAAGTCAACGAGTGGAGTTAGATGGTTGACCAAAGTGAGAGCTTCGGTTTCGCGCCCCACAGCCGTAGTATCAGAAGAGTTCAAAAGCCAGTTCTTACTGTGGACACCAAAGTTACCAAGAATGGTAATTCTCTAATTAGGGTCTGATACGAACTAGTTTTCAATGCCAGAAGACAATAAGTTAAAAATTGAGTGATCGGTCCTGTTGAGAGAGCGATAAACTGCACAGAAATAATATTTTAAAGAGAAGAACCGGAGCTTCGGTTACATTATCTGGAACTCGCGACTGGCGAAACCCAAGTGTGGGATACGGGAGGTAGCGGCTGATTGGTGGATCTAGGCACAAACTCCATATTTAGACGTTCGAGAAGCGGTCACCACTAGTCGGAAATTATGGTTTTCATGACTTTTGAAACTACAGAAGTTAGGGGAATTGGACGGTAGTTGTTCGGGTGGAAGGAGTCGCCGTGTTTGGGAATAGGAAGAATTGCGACTTCTTTCCATGGGATGGGAAGCGTACCAGATTAGAGAGAAAAGTGAGAAGAATGACGTAAAATTGGTGCTCACTCTGGAGTACAGACTTTCAGGACGATGGGTGCAATACCATCCGGACTAGGTGGTTTATTTTGGTCAAGTCATCGTAAGGTCTGGCGGACCTTTTTGATTGGGCCAAAGGGAATAAAGGGCGGTTAGTAAAAGTGGCTGGAGGTGGAAGAATAAAAGAGTTGGGTGAAGTGGAATTAGAGGCAAACCGGGAAGCAAAAACCTCCGCTTTCTCATGGGGTTCACAGATTGAAGAGTCGGAGGAGTTAAAGATGGAGGAAACATTGTAGGGGCAAAAATTTCGGGAAACGGCTTTGGCGAAAGATCAAAATTATCGGCTACCAGTAGCAAAAGAAGCTAGACGTTTGGCTTTGTGGCGGATGAAGCGATTCTTGGCTTTCTGAATGGAAAGCGAACATTTTTGGCCTGCACGAAGAGACTACGAGATTGGGAAGTAGCGGAGCGGCACCATCATCCGAGTGTTAAGTTCTTTAAGTGCACAGTGCGATTGCAGGTGTGGACAAAACACTCAGGAGAACGTACTTTTTCCGGGGTTGGAAAATTGTAGAACGGAAAAAACATTCCTTGGAGAAAAATCTCAATAAAGTTTTAAACGGAGGAAGAAACATCAGAAGTGAGGCAACAGTCGCCGCAAGGATGAGAGGTCAGAAAATCACGGAAACCATCCCAATTGGCTGAATCTTAACGCCGGAAGGTGCGTATGGAGTTGCACTTAAGAGCTGAACGAGAAGAGTTGGTTGGAACGGAGATAAGACAGCAGTCCGATAAGCCAAGCGAAGAAAGGGAGGTAATATCAGTGAATGAGGAGGGGAAGGAAGTGGTAAGAACGAGATAATGTGCACGATCGCCAGTCGGTTGGGAGTGCGTGTGGGGAAGTCAACGAGTGGACTTAGATGGTTGACCAAAGTGAGAGCTTCGGTTTCGCGCCCCACAGCCGTAGTATCAGAAGAGTTCAAAAGCCAGTTCTTACTGTGGACACCAAAGTTACCAAGAATGGTAATTCTTTAATTAGGGTCTGATACGAACTAGTTTTCAATGCCAGAAGACAATAAGTTAAAAATTGAGTGATCGGTCCTGTTGGGAGAGCGATAAACTGCACAGAAATAATATTTTAAAGAGAAGAACCGGAGCTTCGGTTACATTATCTGGAACTCGCGACTGGCGAAACCCAAGTGTGGGATACGGGAGGTAGCGGCTGATTGGTGGATCTAGGCACAAACTCCATATTTAGACGTTCGAGAAGCGGTCACCACTAGTCGGAAATTATGGTTTTCATGACTTTTGAAACTACAGAAGTTAGGGGAATTGGACGGTAGTTGTTCGGGTGGAAGAAGTCGCCGTGTTTGGGAATAGGAAGAATTGCGACTTCTTTCCATGGGATGGGAAGCGTACCAGATTAGAGAGAAAAGTGAGAAGAATGACGTAAAATTGGTGCTCACTCTGGAGTACAGACTTTCAGGACGATGGGTGCAATACCATCCGGACTAGGTGGTTTATTTTGGTCAAGTCATCGTAAGGTCTGGCGGACCTTTTTGATTGGGCCAAAGGGAATAAAGGGCGGTTAGTAAAAGTGGCTGGAGGTGGAAGAATAAAAGAGTTGGGTGAAGTGGAATTAGAGGCAAACCGGGAAGCAAAAACCTCCGCTTTCTCATGGGGTTCACAGATTGAAGAGTCGGAGGAGTTAAAGATGGAGGAAACATTGTAGGGGCAAAAATTTCGGGAAACGGCTTTGGCGAAAGATCAAAATTATCGGCTACCAGTAGCAAAAGAAGCTAGACGTTTGGCTTTGTGGCGGATGAAGCGATTCTTGGCTTTCTGAATGGAAAGCGAACATTTTTGGCCTGCACGAAGAGACTACGAGATTGGGAAGTAGCGGAGCGGCACCATCATCCGAGTGTTAAGTTCTTTAAGTGCACAGTGCGATTGCAGGTGTGGACAAAACACTCAGGAGAACGTACTTTTTCCGGGGTTGGAAAATTGTAGAACGGAAAAAACATTCCTTGGAGAAAAATCTCAATAAAGTTTTAAACGGAGGAAGAAACATCAGAAGTGAGGCAACAGTCGCCGCAAGGATGAGAGGTCAGAAAATCACGGAAACCATCCCAATTGGCTGAATCTTAACGCCGGAAGGTGCGTATGGAGTTGCACTTAAGAGCTGAACGAGAAGAGTTGGTTGGAACGGAGATAAGACAGCAGTCCGATAAGCCAAGCGAAGAAAGGGAGGTAATATCAGTGAATGAGGAGGGGAAGGAAGTGGTAAGAACGAGATAATGTGCACGATCGCCAGTCGGTTGGGAGTGCGTGTGGGGAAGTCAACGAGTGGACTTAGATGGTTGACCAAAGTGAGAGCTTCGGTTTCGCGCCCCACAGCCGTAGTATCAGAAGAGTTCAAAAGCCAGTTCTTACTGTGGACACCAAAGTTACCAAGAATGGTAATTCTTTAATTAGGGTCTGATACGAACTAGTTTTCAATGCCAGAAGACAATAAGTTAAAAATTGAGTGATCGGTCCTGTTGGGAGAGCGATAAACTGCACAGAAATAATATTTTAAAGAGAAGAACCGGAGCTTCGGTTACATTATCTGGAACTCGCGACTGGCGAAACCCAAGTGTGGGATACGGGAGGTAGCGGCTGATTGGTGGATCTAGGCACAAACTCCATATTTAGACGTTCGAGAAGCGGTCACCACTAGTCGGAAATTATGGTTTTCATGACTTTTGAAACTACAGAAGTTAGGGGAATTGGACGGTAGTTGTTCGGGTGGAAGGAGTCGCCGTGTTTGGGAATAGGAAGAATTGCGACTTCTTTCCATGGGATGGGAAGCGTACCAGATTAGAGAGAAAAGTGAGAAGAATGACGTAAAATTGGTGCTCACTCTGGAGTACAGACTTTCAGGACGATGGGTGCAATACCATCCGGACTAGGTGGTTTATTTTGGTCAAGTCATCGTAAGGTCTGGCGGACCTTTTTGATTGGGCCAAAGGGAATAAAGGGCGGTTAGTAAAAGTGGCTGGAGGTGGAAGAATAAAAGAGTTGGGTGAAGTGGAATTAGAGGCAAACCGGGAAGCAAAAACCTCCGCTTTCTCATGGGGTTCACAGATTGAAGAGTCGGAGGAGTTAAAGATGGAGGAAACATTGTAGGGGCAAAAATTTCGGGAAACGGCTTTGGCGAAAGATCAAAATTATCGGCTACCAGTAGCAAAAGAAGCTAGACGTTTGGCTTTGTGGCGGATGAAGCGATTCTTGGCTTTCTGAATGGAAAGCGAACATTTTTGGCCTGCACGAAGAGACTACGAGATTGGGAAGTAGCGGAGCGGCACCATCATCCGAGTGTTAAGTTCTTTAAGTGCACAGTGCGATTGCAGGTGTGGACAAAACACTCAGGAGAACGTACTTTTTCCGGGGTTGGAAAATTGTAGAACGGAAAAAACATTCCTTGGAGAAAAATCTCAATAAAGTTTTAAACGGAGGAAGAAACATCAGAAGTGAGGCAACAGTCGCCGCAAGGATGAGAGGTCAGAAAATCACGGAAACCATCCCAATTGGCTGAATCTTAACGCCGGAAGGTGCGTATGGAGTTGCACTTAAGAGCTGAACGAGAAGAGTTGGTTGGAACGGAGATAAGACAGCAGTCCGATAAGCCAAGCGAAGAAAGGGAGGTAATATCAGTGAATGAGGAGGGGAAGGAAGTGGTAAGAACGAGATAATGTGCACGATCGCCAGTCGGTTGGGAGTGCGTGTGGGGAAGTCAACGAGTGGACTTAGATGGTTGACCAAAGTGAGAGCTTCGGTTTCGCGCCCCACAGCCGTAGTATCAGAAGAGTTCAAAAGCCAGTTCTTACTGTGGACACCAAAGTTACCAAGAATGGTAATTCTTTAATTAGGGTCTGATACGAACTAGTTTTCAATGCCAGAAGACAATAAGTTAAAAATTGAGTGATCGGTCCTGTTGGGAGAGCGATAAACTGCACAGAAATAATATTTTAAAGAGAAGAACCGGAGCTTCGGTTACATTATCTGGAACTCGCGACTGGCGAAACCCAAGTGTGGGATACGGGAGGTAGCGGCTGATTGGTGGATCTAGGCACAAACTCCATATTTAGACGTTCGAGAAGCGGTCACCACTAGTCGGAAATTATGGTTTTCATGACTTTTGAAACTACAGAAGTTAGGGGAATTGGACGGTAGTTGTTCGGGTGGAAGGAGTCGCCGTGTTTGGGAATAGGAAGAATTGCGACTTCTTTCCATGGGATGGGAAGCGTACCAGATTAGAGAGAAAAGTGAGAAGAATGACGTAAAATTGGTGCTCACTCTGGAGTACAGACTTTCAGGACGATGGGTGCAATACCATCCGGACTAGGTGGTTTATTTTGGTCAAGTCATCGTAAGGTCTGGCGGACCTTTTTGATTGGGCCAAAGGGAATAAAGGGCGGTTAGTAAAAGTGGCTGGAGGTGGAAGAATAAAAGAGTTG
Organism: Fasciola hepatica; assembly: GCA_948099385.1. Taxonomy (NCBI): domain Eukaryota; kingdom Metazoa; phylum Platyhelminthes; class Trematoda; order Plagiorchiida; family Fasciolidae; genus Fasciola; species Fasciola hepatica. The sequence goes on along the minus strand of CANUEZ040000113.1, from coordinate 322,781 downwards.
GGTGAAGTGGAATTAGAGGCAAACCGGGAAGCAAAAACCTCCGCTTTCTCATGGGGTTCACAGATTGAAGAGTCGGAGGAGTTAAAGATGGAGGAAACATTGTAGGGGCAAAAATTTCGGGAAACGGCTTTGGCGAAAGATCAAAATTATCGGCTACCAGTAGCAAAAGAAGCTAGACGTTTGGCTTTGTGGCGGATGAAGCGATTCTTGGCTTTCTGAATGGAAAGCGAACATTTTTGGCCTGCACGAAGAGACTACGAGATTGGGAAGTAGCGGAGCGGCACCATCATCCGAGTGTTAAGTTCTTTAAGTGCACAGTGCGATTGCAGGTGTGGACAAAACACTCAGGAGAACGTACTTTTTCCGGGGTTGGAAAATTGTAGAACGGAAAAAACATTCCTTGGAGAAAAATCTCAATAAAGTTTTAAACGGAGGAAGAAACATCAGAAGTGAGGCAACAGTCGCCGCAAGGATGAGAGGTCAGAAAATCACGGAAACCATCCCAATTGACTGAATCTTAACGCCGGAAGGTGCGTATGGAGTTGCACTTAAGAGCTGAACGAGAAGAGTTGGTTGGAACGGAGATAAGACAGCAGTCCGATAAGCCAAGCGAAGAAAGGGAGGTAATATCAGTGAATGAGGAGGGGAAGGAAGTGGTAAGAACGAGATAATGTGCACGATCGCCAGTCGGTTGGGAGTGCGTGTGGGGAAGTCAACGAGTGGAGTTAGATGGTTGACCAAAGTGAGAGCTTCGGTTTCGCGCCCCACAGCCGTAGTATCAGAAGAGTTCAAAAGCCAGTTCTTACTGTGGACACCAAAGTTACCAAGAATGGTAATTCTTTAATTAGGGTCTGATACGAACTAGTTTTCAATGCCAGAAGACAATAAGTTAAAAATTGAGTGATCGGTCCTGTTGGGAGAGCGATAAACTGCACAGAAATAATATTTTAAAGAGAAGAACCGGATCTTCGGTTACATTATCTGGAACTCGCGACTGGCGAAACCCAAGTGTGGGATACGGGAGGTAGCGGCTGATTGGTGGATCTAGGCACAAACTCCATATTTAGACGTTCGAGAAGCGGTCACCACTAGTCGGAAATTATGGTTTTCATGACTTTTGAAACTACAGAAGTTAGGGGAATTGGACGGTAGTTGTTCGGGTGGAAGGAGTCGCCGTGTTTGGGAATAGGAAGAATTGCGACTTCTTTCCATGGGATGGGAAGCGTACCAGATTAGAGAGAAAAGTGAGAAGAATGACGTAAAATTGGTGCTCACTCTGGAGTACAGACTTTCAGGACGATGGGTGCAATACCATCCGGACTAGGTGGTTTATTTTGGTCAAGTCATCGTAAGGTCTGGCGGACCTTTTTGATTGGGCCAAAGGGAATAAAGGGCGGTTAGTAAAAGTGGCTGGAGGTGGAAGAATAAAAGAGTTGGGTGAAGTGGAATTAGAGGCAAACCGGGAAGCAAAAACCTCCGCTTTCTCATGGGGTTCACAGATTGAAGAGTCGGAGGAGTTAAAGATGGAGGAAACATTGTAGGGGCAAAAATTTCGGGAAACGGCTTTGGCGAAAGATCAAAATTATCGGCTACCAGTAGCAAAAGAAGCTAGACGTTTGGCTTTGTGGCGGATGAAGCGATTCTTGGCTTTCTGAATGGAAAGCGAACATTTTTGGCCTGCACGAAGAGACTACGAGATTGGGAAGTAGCGGAGCGGCACCATCATCCGAGTGTTAAGTTCTTTAAGTGCACAGTGCGATTGCAGGTGTGGACAAAACACTCAGGAGAACGTACTTTTTCCGGGGTTGGAAAATTGTAGAACGGAAAAAACATTCCTTGGAGAAAAATCTCAATAAAGTTTTAAACGGAGGAAGAAACATCAGAAGTGAGGCAACAGTCGCCGCAAGGATGAGAGGTCAGAAAATCACGGAAACCATCCCAATTGACTGAATCTTAACGCCGGAAGGTGCGTATGGAGTTGCACTTAAGAGCTGAACGAGAAGAGTTGGTTGGAACGGAGATAAGACAGCAGTCCGATAAGCCAAGCGAAGAAAGGGAGGTAATATCAGTGAATGAGGAGGGGAAGGAAGTGGTAAGAACGAGATAATGTGCACGATCGCCAGTCGGTTGGGAGTGCGTGTGGGGAAGTCAACGAGTGGACTTAGATGGTTGACCAAAGTGAGAGCTTCGGTTTCGCGCCCCACAGCCGTAGTATCAGAAGAGTTCAAAAGCCAGTTATTACTGTGGACACCAAAGTTACCAAGAATGGTAATTCTTTAATTAGGGTCTGATACGAACTAGTTTTCAATGCCAGAAGACAATAAGTTAAAAATTGAGTGATCGGTCCTGTTGGGAGAGCGATAAACTGCACAGAAATAATATTTTAAAGAGAAGAACCGGATCTTCGGTTACATTATCTGGAACTCGCGACTGGCGAAACCCAAGTGTGGGATACGGGAGGTAGCGGCTGATTGGTGGATCTAGGCACAAACTCCATATTTAGACGTTCGAGAAGCGGTCACCACTAGTCGGAAATTATGGTTTTCATGACTTTTGAAACTACAGAAGTTAGGGGAATTGGACGGTAGTTGTTCGGGTGGAAGGAGTCGCCGTGTTTGGGAATAGGAAGAATTGCGACTTCTTTCCATGGGATGGGAAGCGTACCAGATTAGAGAGAAAAGTGAGAAGAATGACGTAAAATTGGTGCTCACTCTGGAGTACAGACTTTCAGGACGATGGGTGCAATACCATCCGGACTAGGTGGTTTATTTTGGTCAAGTCATCGTAAGGTCTGGCGGACCTTTTTGATTGGGCCAAAGGGAATAAAGGGCGGTTAGTAAAAGTGGCTGGAGGTGGAAGAATAAAAGAGTTGGGTGAAGTGGAATTAGAGGCAAACCGGGAAGCAAAAACCTCCGCTTTCTCATGGGGTTCACAGATTGAAGAGTCGGAGGAGTTAAAGATGGAGGAAACATTGTAGGGGCAAAAATTTCGGGAAACGGCTTTGGCGAAAGATCAAAATTATCGGCTACCAGTAGCAAAAGAAGCTAGACGTTTGGCTTTGTGGCGGATGAAGCGATTCTTGGCTTTCTGAATGGAAAGCGAACATTTTTGGCCTGCACGAAGAGACTACGAGATTGGGAAGTAGCGGAGCGGCACCATCATCCGAGTGTTAAGTTCTTTAAGTGCACAGTGCGATTGCAGGTGTGGACAAAACACTCAGGAGAACGTACTTTTTCCGGGGTTGGAAAATTGTAGAACGGAAAAAACATTCCTTGGAGAAAAATCTCAATAAAGTTTTAAACGGAGGAAGAAACATCAGAAGTGAGGCAACAGTCGCCGCAAGGATGAGAGGTCAGAAAATCACGGAAACCATCCCAATTGACTGAATCTTAACGCCGGAAGGTGCGTATGGAGTTGCACTTAAGAGCTGGACGAGAAGAGTTGGTTGGAACGGAGATAAGACAGCAGTCCGATAAGCCAAGCGAAGAAAGGGAGGTAATATCAGTGAATGAGGAGGGGAAGGAAGTGGTAAGAACGAGAGAATGTGCACGATCGCCAGTCGGTTGGGAGTGCGTGTGGGGAAGTCAACGAGTGGACTTAGATGGTTGACCAAAGTGAGAGCTTCGGTTTCGCGCCCCACAGCCGTAGTATCAGAAGAGTTCAAAAGCCAGTTATTACTGTGGACACCAAAGTTACCAAGAATGGTAATTCTTTAATTAGGGTCTGATACGAACTAGTTTTCAATGCCAGAAGACAATAAGTTAAAAATTGAGTGATCGGTCCTGTTGGGAGAGCGATAAACTGCACAGAAATAATATTTTAAAGAGAAGAACCGGAGCTTCGGTTACATTATCTGGAACTCGCGACTGGCGAAACCCAAGTGTGGGATACGGGAGGTAGCGGCTGATTGGTGGATCTAGGCACAAACTCCATATTTAGACGTTCGAGAAGCGGTCACCACTAGTCGGAAATTATGGTTTTCATGACTTTTGAAACTACAGAAGTTAGGGGAATTGGACGGTAGTTGTTCGGGTGGAAGGAGTCGCCGTGTTTGGGAATAGGAAGAATTGCGACTTCTTTCCATGGGATGGGAAGCGTACCAGATTAGAGAGAAAAGTGAGAAGAATGACGTAAAATTGGCGCTCACTCTGGAGTACAGACTTTCAGGACGATGGGTGAAATACCATCCGGACTAGGTGGTTTATTTTGGTCAAGTCATCGTAAGGTCTGGCGGACCTTTTTGATTGGGCCAAAGGGAATAAAGGGCGGTTAGTAAAAGTGGCTGGAGGTGGAAGAATAAAAGAGTTGGGTGAAGTGGAATTAGAGGCAAACCGGGAAGCAAAAACCTCCGCTTTCTCATGGGGTTCACAGATTGAAGAGTCGGAGGAGTTAAAGATGGAGGAAACATTGTAGGGGCAAGAATTTCGGGAAACGGCTTTGGCGAAAGATCAAAATTATCGGCTACCAGTAGCAAAAGAAGCTAAACGTTTGGCTTTGTGGCGGATGAAGCGATTCTTGGCTTTCTGAATGGAAAGCGAACATTTTGGCCTGCACGAAGAGACTACGAGATTGGGAAGTAGCGGAGCGGCACCATCATCCGAGTGTTAAGTTCTTTAAGTGCACAGTGCAATTGCAGGTGTGGACAAAACACTCAGGAGAACGTACTTTTTCCGGGGTTGGAAAATTGTAGAACGGAAAAAACATTCCTTGGAGAAAAATCTCAATAAAGTTTTAAACGGAGGAAGAAACATCAGAAGTGAGGCAACAGTCGCCGCAAGGATGAGAGGTCAGAAAATCACGGAAACCATCCCAATTGACTGAATCTTAACGCCGGAAGGTGCGTATGGAGTTGCACTTAAGAGCTGAACGAGAAGAGTTGGTTGGAACGGAGATAAGACAGCAGTCCGATAAGCCAAGCGAAGAAAGGGAGGTAATATCAGTGAATGAGGAGGGGAAGGAAGTGGTAAGAACGAAAGAATGTGCACGATCGCCAGTCGGTTGGGAGTGCGTGTGGGGAAGTCAACGAGTGGACTTAGATGGTTGACCAAAGTGAGAGCTTCGGTTTCGCGCCCCACAGCCGTAGTATCAGAAGAGTTCAAAAGCCAGTTCTTACTGTGGACACCAAAGTTACCAAGAATGGTAATTCTTTAATTAGGGTCTGATACGAACTAGTTTTCAATGCCAGAAGACAATAAGTTAAAAATTGAGTGATCGGTCCTGTTGGGAGAGCGATAAACTGCACAGAAATAATATTTTAAAGAGAAGAACCGGAGCTTCGGTTACATTATCTGGAACTCGCGACTGGCGAAACCCAAGTGTGGGATACGGGAGGTAGCGGCTGATTGGTGGATCTAGGCACAAACTCCATATTTAGACGTTCGAGAAGCGGTCACCACTAGTCGGAAATTATGGTTTTCATGACTTTTGAAACTACAGAAGTTAGGGGAATTGGACGGTAGTTGTTCGGGTGGAAGGAGTCGCCGTGTTTGGGAATAGGAAGAATTGCGACTTCTTTCCATGGGATGGGAAGCGTACCAGATTAGAGAGAAAAGTGAGAAGAATGACGTAAAATTGGTGCTCACTCTGGAGTACAGACTTTCAGGACGATGGGTGCAATACCATCCGGACTAGGTGGTTTATTTTGGTCAAGTCATCGTAAGGTCTGGCGGACCTTTTTGATTGGGCCAAAGGGAATAAAGGGCGGTTAGTAAAAGTGGCTGGAGGTGGAAGAATAAAAGAGTTGGGTGAAGTGGAATTAGAGGCAAACCGGGAAGCAAAAACCTCCGCTTTCTCATGGGGTTCACAGATTGAAGAGTCGGAGGAGTTAAAGATGGAGGAAACATTGTAGGGGCAAAAATTTCGGGAAACGGCTTTGGCGAAAGATCAGAATTATCGGCTACCAGTAGCAAAATAAGCTAGACGTGTTCGAACTACATGCGAGCAGTCCTCGGGCATTCAATGGTCGAATACGGAATGTTGCCGATCGTGCTCAGCGCGAAGCGGTCTGGATTCGCAATCGAACAGGACACCACACACTGTGGTATTGTAAACCCGTCCCCTCAATGAAAGACGGATGTCATGGCCGCGCCAGAAGTGACGCAGATTCATGGAAATCAGTTTGGTTTGTGACATTCCTGAATTGGTCTCTTCTCCGAAACCACTTCCAGCTATAATCAAACTCCCGGTGTACTTAAAGCTAGTGACTAATTCTAACTGCCCATTACAAAGGATGAGCGCAAGCACAAGCTCCTGTCGTTCTTGCAAGTGCTTTACACATACACTATCTGGACATCTCGATTGTCAGGCAGTTCAGAATGCTTTGCACTGCCACCCATAAAGACGATACATCGATGGTCAAACACGGAAAGATGCTGAGCTTCCCCAACGTGCATTGGCCTGGCCGCCCAACCATGAAGCAAAGGGCTACGAACCACGGTCTTGTACAGCCGTCGCTCAAGGGAAGAACGGGTGTCACGGGTGCCGTAAATCGACGAAAGCTACTCTAGCACCTGCTATTCGCAATGTGTTCCATGGAACACCACCTCAAAATGTACTATGGCCACCAGGGTACTTAAATCTATAGACAACTTCCACTGATTCAATCACGTAGAAGAAGCGAAGTGCGAACCACATCGAAGCATTCCTGACCGGGATGAAACACACTCTGTTCATCAAGCCCCTGTTACAACCTATGAGCCAGCTGATAAACAACATCCGATTTGGAGCTAGATTCAGTTTACTAACCATCACTTCACAATGTGCTCTTGTTTCGGTTGCACTCCTTCCAGCATCGTCGAGTCAAGGGCAGAAAGAATAGAAGCATCAAGTGAAAAACATCCGGAAATCTAAGTAATAAGTGGAAATCACAAAGATAAAGAAAGAGTCTGAATGCAGCTACGCCACTGGCCGCGATACTTAGCCATATTAATTAATGTATCCAACTATTTGGTAGGCGGATCATGTGGACCCCAACTAGGAAGTTTAACGCGTTCCACTTGACCAAGTTTACTGGTCAAGGTTCTCATCCCTTCTTACCATGTTATGGATTGACCACCTTTGTCTACCACCCAGATCACTGCCTGCATCGCAGAACAGTGTATATCGAGCAAGTCTATCGGCGGGCATGTCTAACACATGTCCCGGCCACCTTAACCTACTTAGTTTCAGTACTTGTTTTAACGACTAGCCACTGCTTCCCAACATCCTACGCATAACCTCAACATTGCTGATACGATGTTCTCGTCATGTTCGGACAATGCTACAAAGACATCGATGATCGAACACCGACAGTCTTCGGCTACCTCCTACCCTAACCAGCCATGTTTCTGAGCCGTATAGAATAACGGACCTAACTGCCGCATGGTACACTCGACCCTTAACAAACAATTCCATGTAACGCCGACGCTACAAATGACCGAGGCTGGCAAAAGCCGAACGCGTCCTCTGTATACGCGATGACACTTCATCCGATATCTATCCACATGATGAAGTGTAACTACCCAGGAAACAACTTATCTACTTCAACTAGAGCTTCCTCTGCCAAGAAGAGGTTTGATGTTGAGCCAACCCAGTCCTGCAGAAGCATTTTACACTTTGAAGGTGCAAAACGCATCCCAAACATTGCTACACTGTTGTTAAGGCTATCTAAGAGAGCTTGCAACTTACCTGGATCTTTACTCAGAAGAACAATATCGTCTGCGTATTCTAGGCCAGACAGTTTACTTTCTGAGCAGACATCGATACCACTATTCTCACACGAAGATAGGGCTATCTCAAGAATCAATTCAATTACAAAATTGAAGAGGAAGGGCGAAAGGAGGCAACCCTGACGAACACGACTTTTCGTGGTGAATTCGGGTGAAAGATCGCCGTGAGCATAGACTCGACTTCGGCTGTTTGCGCACAAGCATTAGAAAAGAGAAATAAACTTCTCTGCCACACCCTTCAATGGGAGGCAGCACCAGAAAACTGTGCGGCCAGCTGAATCAATCGCCGCTCTCAGATCAACAAAGACAAAGAGATTGTGGGCCTATGGAAGGTGTGTCTGTGCTCTGAGGTTTGACGAATAGTAAAGAAGCGGTTGATACAACCCCTATTGGGTGTGAAGCCAGCTTGATTCTCATGCGTACACATTTGGCGAGCGCTGGATAATCGGCGGAAAATAAGCGGGGTGAACAGCTCGGACGCAATACTTCCCATGCTAATTCCTCCGTGGTTTTCACAAGAGGGTCTGTCACCTTTCTTGTAAATCGGCACTGGGAATCTGCTCCCTATCCTTGAGGGAGAAAGCAAGGACCGCCAGAACGAAATGGGTGTTGTGAACGACAGCATGGGTTCGGTTTGACATAGAATGAGAAGAATATGCATTCAAAGGTATATTGCATCACGTGGATGTACTTAAGAAAGTTATGAAAGGGGCACGACGTACTTGTCTCGTGAACATCACGTCACGTTCGAATAAACGGTCGAAAAATAGGTTGACTCGTCCCCTTTGTAGTGCTCAGTACTCTGTAGTTTTTTTAATTTTCTCTAAATTACTTCCACTGGTGTGCAGTGCAACACAGACTATGGCGAGTAGGAAGACAATGTGCGTTACTGAAAATGCACACTTATTCCTAGGCTAGACTCGAGAAAGCTGTTTCAAGGCTGTCATCAACAATACGGAACCTAAGATATCTATTACTGATAGCACCAGTTATTACCGAGGGGTGTTGTCGGTGTATGGTTTGCGTCTGTGGTTCTGGTGACATGCGAGCAAGTGTTTGAGAAGCCGAATTTGCAAATTGCACTCCCACGATTTTACTGTATGGTGCATTCAAAGCATTTGGGCACATTTAAAGGTAATCTGGATTGGACAGTGAAATCATTAATATGATCTAGATTACTGGAAAAGCTATCAAAATACTGGGTTAAAGAAATAGCTTGACAAAGAACCACATCATCGGCGTATTCAAAGAAATGTGCAAGAGAACTGGATGTAAGACCACTAATGTAGATGGAGAATAAATAGGGGGAAGGGCAGTTTATGAAGCACTCGCGAGTTACTGGCTAAAGGTTTGGGTACTTTAAGTCGTAGTGGTGTGCACTATGTTCTTTTGTTAAAATGATCAGGCAGCCACGCTACTAAAGATGTGGGACAGCCGAAAGATTGCAATTTACGGCGAAGGGTAGAACGCTGACGCGGACGGGTAGTGCAGAAAAGCACATCGGACTGACTCCACTGATCCATCCAGCGATCTGGTTATATGGTGGACTAAGGAAGCCATAGCATTCACTGTCGATCTGTTCGATTGATAGGCAGACGGTAAGGGGTCATCGGGATAGTTTATAGAAGAATTCATACGTTTAAGAATGACACGCTCTGTAAGTTTAAGACCAGATGTAGTTAGAGAAATGGAAGGAAAGCCTTTAGCTATGACATCCGAATGATGAGGTTTGGGTATAGGAGCAATAGAGACTGGTCTCCCGCGGTCGGGAATAGAAAATGAGCACGAAGATTCGTTTAAGGGAGAAGGTAATATATCGACCAGAGTAACAGCACCATGTTTCAAATATGATGAGATTAGACTACATGACCAATATATGAGGTTATTTTGGAAGTACGAAGAAGCTGAAGTATGTTCTTCTCTAGAGAACGGGGTTATATGCACACCATCTTATGGAATAAATGCAATTAGAATCATTTGATGGGTGGATGTATTCATTGCTGATACTGTCAACGTCCACAGCAGATTCCACTTGTTCCGTTTTCCTTCCACCCAGCAGCCGGATGTGTTGCCATAGTCGGTTACTGCTATGGCTACATGGGAATTGGCTAACATACAGCGAGTCAGTGCGTTCAATTTTCTCCTTTATTAAAAGAGAAATCCATCTTAGAACATCAGCTGTAGGCGAACGTGTTGCCGGTTATTTCACCCTCAAGCCATTACAATCACATGTATATGAACATGAATGAATGAGAAGAGTTGGAAAAAGTTTCACCAAGTCGACACGGAGAATGGAGGGTGAGGGGGACGGAGTCCGTGTGAATGACCAGATTATGTAACCGGCGCTAATTAGCTTATGTCACCGCTGCGCCCGGCTAAAACACAATTGACTATTGGCCATGGGAGTTAGAGTACCTGGACTTATTTTCTCTGCGCGCGAAGCTCAGGCTTCGAGAGGCGGATGATAATCGCCTCGGCAGTTGCTAGTATCCGGGGCCTAATTGCTCATGAAACGTGTTGCGGGACCCGGTAGACGATTTTGAACGTGGACTGGATGTCGCTTGAATGCCTGGTTTCTACCAAGTGCGAGACGATTGAACTTGATACTAGTCCATTCCCTCCATGTCTAAGCCATCGTGGGTGATGCTCTTTAATGCCTGTCTTGCTCGACCTCCAGGGTGTCTGCAGTGCAGATATGTTTCGCCCTGTGTAGAATGCAGCGTATCAAATTACGTTTGTAACTAAGTGTAAAAGTTTGTGTACTGGCTTTCCAACATACCTCCCTCTGAATCAAGCCATCAGGTCGTCTGGTTAAGTGTACATCAAGAAACGGTAGGCAATTTTCTTCCATTTCGGTGGTGACCCTGATTGCGGAGTGCGTCGTGTTGAATTTGCGTGATATTTCATCTAAATTGGTTTGTGCATTTTGTATGCATCTCTATTTTAAATTATCCCGGGCTTTGTAGGAATATTCCTACCGTCTTCTTACGGATTTCAACGTCGGAGAAGTGACACGGCCACTACAGAGGAAGATGGTTTCTAAGAGGCAGCACATGTCGAAAATTAAATTGACCGCCCCTACGAAAAGTTTAAGATTGCCACTTAGCGACGATTCGGAAGAAAATTAGAAAGATACACAAGAAAGGGGGTTCTGTAGGAGAAGAATGTCATCCCGTCAGAAATTTCGAAGACGGATTTTGATTTGGCTGGTTTCCCTGAAAGAGCGGAAAGCAGACCGAAAGTATATATTGGGGCGGATGCACATAGCTTTAGGGAGAATAATTCAGGTTGATTGGTGATAACCCTGTCTAAAACAGAGTTGCCTCTGGTTGGGGAAACAGAAAGATCAGTTAAGCCAAACACTGAGGGGTTCAGTGGAAGCATGATTCAAATCGCCCACTATGATGTGCAAATTGTCATCTGAACGGACCGTCAGCTGACGCTATGCGCATGCATACACACATACACACTCACACACAAGCTAGCGTACGCGTACGTTCACACGAAGCATTGTTTGTACTGTCCGGTTATTCTCCAAGCCGCAATCGCTCATTTTTGTATCGATTTCCTTTCATCGATCTACTTTGTTAGACGTGCCTGGATGTCACTACTCGCAAGTAATTGCGTGATATATATGTCACGTTTATGTTCATTCAAAAAATACCCACTCAGTGATCGATTGTTCTGTCTCCTAGCTGTTGAGTGATAACATTATCCAACAACGAAACAAGAAAAGGTAAAAATGTCATAGAGAGATGAAATTGCGTTTTGTGTGGGAAAAGCATATATATATATATATATATATATATATATATATATATATATATATATATATATATATATATATATATAAAGTTTGTATAAGTTCGTTATGATGGTGCTTGTGTTGCGAGAAAATTTAGAATGATACTGCATAAAAAAAATCAAAACCATCCCTTGAGTATGAATAAACGACTTCAGACTTGCCACACCAGGTGTCCACCTCGCCTCCTGTCCTGCTGGAAAGGTTTGAAGCTTTTTATTGACACCAATAGGTCAGCAAATGTTGGTTCAGCCACGATTCTAGTATACAAACCACACAAGCATGGACGTGAGTGCGAGAACGAAGATCCAACGATTAGATCCGACATTTTCGCGAACAGAGAACGTATGTTGGTACTGAACAAAGACGGGACGGACATATTTGCTGGAGGGGATCACTTAGGAGCAGCCTGTCAGCCAGTGAAAAATCATTTTATGGATATAAATGACCGCTCTTCCGTCGTTTTTAGGACACTGAAGTTTTTCCCAAAGACTGGTCAACCTCTATCCCAGTCCCTATATTAAAAAATGACAAAAACGCAGTCTGCGCGAACTACAGGGATATCATCTTTGTCGATGTAGCGGCTAAGCATTTTGCGACCATTCTGGTAAATGGCTTTGTTGCTGTTCATCGAGGAAGAGGTTGTGTTCACCGAATCCTAGTAAATCGCAACAAATTACAACAAACCACCAAAGTGTACCTCACGACGAGACTACATCTTGACGTGGTGTGATGGCTCGTTTGTCTCCATGACCCAAAGAGCTATGCAGGGTGGCTCCCTTAACCGGAAATACAATCATGTCTGAGAGGTCAACGAATAGAGGCCAAATGAAATCCAGTCTCTTAACCAGTTGATGGGCAACATCTGGTTCTAACCACTATGTCCCTGAAGAGCACACCTGTGAATAAACACAGAGAGAAGCAGTTTACTGGTCTAAAAACCCCTACTACGTGAACGAAATAGTGGAGTGCCTGAGGTTTATCTCGATGGGGGGAGAATTCATCGCACTCCATTGGGCAACTATCGCCGCCTGAACTAGTAAGCCCCCTGTCCAAAGGATGCTGCCCAGTCCACGTTCCGCTTGCTCCACTGAGTGCGCAGAGCTAAGGGCATAATCCGGAAAGTAGATCGATAACAAGGCGCACGTGGAAATAAAAAGAATGAATACACAAGATGGACAGGGAGTGGACCTACACAGGTGGGAAAATGAAGGAATGTCCTAGCAGAAAACACACGGAATACACTGTCTAACAGTACAAAGGCAAATTGATCAATCATTCTGACCCGACAGAAAGTGACAACACAATCGCCACTGTTCACGGTTCGTTGCCACATCCTTTTGTGCATCCAGCCAACTGGTTGAGAAGTCTTTTGGACCCCAACCACGAAGACGTGAAGCACCTACTTTTCCTAAGTTTGCTGTACATTTTTTCATCCCTCGCTGCCACGCCATCTGTTTACCTCTATGTGGTTTCTTTCACTCCCTAGGAGAAACGGAAAACAGGGCACTGTACGGTAGACGTGTGTTTACCATACGTAACACGCGCCCTAACCAACGAAGTCTATTGAGCTGGATAAGCTGTGATAGGACATTCTCTGAATTGGTATCCAATACTCAATTTCTGACCTCAGCATTGCCTACTCGGTCGTCCCACTCAATCTTAGCGGGCAACAATCGGGTCCCAAGTGATAGACCAAAAGAAGTTCCTTCACCGGTTCTTCTTTCACGTTCCCCTGCAGAGTCAAGGCACTCTGGCATTAAGGGGGAGACTTTTGAGTCGACGACGTCGGTAGGGTTCCCAAAGAGGTACCCATTCTGCAGTTAGACAGCCGCAAATCATGATTCACCCAGAAAACTCCAGCATCTCTCCTGTAAAGAGCTTTATCAATCTTCCTTCCTTTTATTCAAGATCGATGAGAAACTCCGTGGATAACTGCGACTCTTATGAAAACAGTGGTTCATGAGTTGGATGCGAATCGAATGCACTCCCTAAGCCTAAATGTTCACTTCAGTTGGCTGCCTTTAACGTCCGATCATATGTCAGTTAGAGCAACAGGCTGCCCTCACTAAAGTTCACGACATCTCTAGAGTAGATGTATGCCGTGTCTCCGAAACGCGCATTCGGAACCCCACTTCTGTGATCACTCTTCGCACCCCAGATTGAACTTCAGTCTCTCGCTTTATTCTTTGTGTGTCGGATGAATCGGTTACTAGTGCTCATGGTCAGCTGGCGTTGGGATTGTTTTTAGCACGAGAGTTAAACGTGCACTGATAGACTGGATTCCAGTAAGCAGTCCTTTGTGTGCAGTTCGGTTGGAGAGTTCTGTGTTTATCAATAACAAACGAAAGCACCGATGCTTGTGCGACGTGTTTATGCGCCCACTGGCTGCGGTTCTTCTGAAACCAAGGACGAATTCTATCAGGATTTGTCTGAGCTGCTTCGAAGGACACGTTTACCAAACGTGGTGGTCATTGCTAGGGATTTCAACGCTCAAGTTGGCCGTTTGGGAGATTCCGTAAGGCAGGTTGGAGGTCCGTTTCATATTCCAGCCGATCGCACCGATAATCACAGATCGTTTCTCGCGAGTACGAACTTTGGCCATACTGAACGGCACAGACTCACATGGCGTCCTTTTATGTCTTCACAACGTTGGACTTAGGTCAGCCAATTCGTCATTGGTCACCGCTTGTGTGGATCTATTGAAGATAGTCGTACATTTTGGTGTACGAGTGTGGACTCAAATCACGCCTCGGTGTGTGCTCGCTTCTGTTTACGTCTCGTCCATGGTCGTACCCACACCAAAATCATTCATCCCGCGCAGCCGTTTCTAAACGATAACCGGTAATCTGCTTCTCAGGCCCAGCTGTCTACACGGTGATCAATGCAACCAGATGTCTAGGACCCAGAGGAACGACGGCAACAGACCAAGGAAGCTTTGTATGCCGCTTCCAGTGCCACAAAAGTCTTCCTTTCAGGTAGGCCTCACGAACGACGTATATCTTCGACATCAGTTGCTTTGTTGGGTGCTCGCGGATCGTCCTTCCCTATGCCACATTCAACGAAGCGCGCAATTTTCTGAGACACCAAGTGACTATGAGCAGTAGTGGATCTCAAAATGTCAGAAGATGGAAAACGCTGTGACTACTGGAAATTCTCGAAAACTTTTTCGTTTCATTAGAGGCACCGGTGTCACACGGAAGCCCGCGGTCAATCAGTTATTCAAGGAATACGACGACTCACTGAGACATTTCTACACTTACAAGAAAGATGACCCCCACTTTATAAGTGGCGGAGACCATCTCTTCTCCTGTTGGTAATAACTGGTGCTATCAGTAATAGATATCTTAGGTTCCGTATTGTTGATGACAGCCTTGAAACAGCTTTCTCGAGTCTAGCCTAGGAATAAGTGTGCATTTCCAGTAACGCACATTGTCTTCCTACTCGCCATAGTCTGTGTTGCACTGCACACCAGTGGAAGTAATTTAGAGAAAATTAAAAAAACTACAGAGTACTGAGCACTACAAAGGGGACGAGTCAACCTATTTTTCGACCGTTTATTCGAACGTGACGTGATGTTCACGAGACAAGTACGTCGTGCCCCTTTCATAACTTTCTTAAGTACATCCACGTGATGCAATATACCTTTGAATGCATATTCTTCTCATTCTATGTCAAACCGAACCCATGCTGTCGTTCACAACACCCATTTCGTTCTGGCGGTCCTTGCTTTCTCCCTCAAGGATAGGGAGCAGATTCCCAGTGCCGATTTACAAGAAAGGTGACAGACCCTCTTGTGAAAACCACGGAGGAATTAGCATGGGAAGTATTGCGTCCGAGCTGTTCACCCCGCTTATTTTCCGCCGATTATCCAGCGCTCGCCAAATGTGTACGCATGAGAATCAAGCTGGCTTCACACCCAATAGGGATTGTATCAACCGCTTCTTTACTA
Source organism: Fasciola hepatica (assembly GCA_948099385.1). Taxonomy (NCBI): domain Eukaryota; kingdom Metazoa; phylum Platyhelminthes; class Trematoda; order Plagiorchiida; family Fasciolidae; genus Fasciola; species Fasciola hepatica. The sequence continues at coordinate 307,321 of CANUEZ040000113.1, read as the reverse complement.
TTCGTCAAACCTCAGAGCACAGACACACTTTCCATAGGCCCACAATCTCTTTGTCTTTGTTGATCTGAGAGCGGCGATTGATTCAGCCGGCCGCACAGTTTTCTGGTGCTGCCTCCCATTGAAGGGTGTGGCAGAGAAGTTTATTTCTCTTTTCTAATGCTTGTGCGCAAACAGCCGAAGTCGAGTCCATGCTCACGGTGATCTTTCACCCGAATTCACCACGAAAAGTCGTGTTCGTCAGGGTTGCCTCCTTTCGCCCTTCCTCTTCAATTTTGTAATTGAATTGATTCTTGAGATAGCCCTATCTTCGTGTGAGAATAGTGGTATCGATGTCTGCTCAGAAAGTAAACTGTCTGGCCTAGAATACGCAGACGATATTGTTCTTCTGAGTAAAGATCCAGGTAAGTTGCAAGCTCTCTTAGATAGCCTTAACAACAGTGTAGCAATGTTTGGGATGCGTTTTGCACCTTCAAAGTGTAAAATGCTTCTGCAGGACTGGGTTGGCTCAACATCAAACCTCTTCTTGGCAGAGGAAGCTCTAGTTGAAGTAGATAAGTTGTTTCCTGGGTAGTTACACTTCATCATGTGGATAGATATCGGATGAAGTGTCATCGCGTATACAGAGGACGCGTTCGGCTTTTGCCAGCCTCGGTCATTTGTAGCGTCGGCGTTACATGGAATTGTTTGTTAAGGGTCGAGTGTACCATGCGGCAGTTAGGTCCGTTATTCTATACGGCTCAGAAACATGGCTGGTTAGGGTAGGAGGTAGCCGAAGACTGTCGGTGTTCGATCATCGATGTCTTTGTAGCATTGTCCGAACATGACGAGAACATCGTATCAGCAATGTTGAGGTTATGCGTAGGATGTTGGGAAGCAGTGGCTAGTCGTTAAAACAAGTACTGAAACTAAGTAGGTTAAGGTGGCCGGGACATGTGTTAGACATGCCCGCCGATAGACTTGCTCGATATACACTGTTCTGCGATGCAGGCAGTGATCTGGGTGGTAGACAAAGGTGGTCAATCCATAACATGGTAAGAAGGGATGAGAACCTTGACCAGTAAACTTGGTCAAGTGGAACGCGTTAAACTTCCTAGTTGGGGTCCACATGATCCGCCTACCAAATAGTTGGATACATTAATTAATATGGCTAAGTATCGCGGCCAGTGGCGTAGCTGCATTCAGACTCTTTCTTTATCTTTGTGATTTCCACTTATTACTTAGATTTCCGGATGTTTTTCACTTGATGCTTCTATTCTTTCTGCCCTTGACTCGACGATGCTGGAAGGAGTGCAACCGAAACAAGAGCACATTGTGAAGTGATGGTTAGTAAACTGAATCTAGCTCCAAATCGGATGTTGTTTATCAGCTGGCTCATAGGTTGTAACAGGGGCTTGATGAACAGAGTGTGTTTCATCCCGGTCAGGAATGCTTCGATGTGGTTCGCACTTCGCTTCTTCTACGTGATTGAATCAGTGGAAGTTGTCTATAGATTTAAGTACCCTGGTGGCCATAGTACATTTTGAGGTGGTGTTCCATGGAACACATTGCGAATAGCAGGTGCTAGAGTAGCTTTCGTCGATTTACGGCACCCGTGACACCCGTTCTTCCCTTGAGCGACGGCTGTACAAGACCGTGGTTCGTAGCCCTTTGCTTCATGGTTGGGCGGCCAGGCCAATGCACGTTGGGGAAGCTCAGCATCTTTCCGTGTTTGACCATCGATGTATCGTCTTTATGGGTGGCAGTGCAAAGCATTCTGAACTGCCTGACAATCGAGATGTCCAGATAGTGTATGTGTAAAGCACTTGCAAGAACGACAGGAGCTTGTGCTTGCGCTCATCCTTTGTAATGGGCAGTTAGAATTAGTCACTAGCTTTAAGTACACCGGGAGTTTGATTATAGCTGGAAGTGGTTTCGGAGAAGAGACCAATTCAGGAATGTCACAAACCAAACTGATTTCCATGAATCTGCGTCACTTCTGGCGCGGCCATGACATCCGTCTTTCATTGAGGGGACGGGTTTACAATACCACAGTGTGTGGTGTTCTGTTCGATTGCGAATCCAGACCGCTTCGCGCTGAGGACGCTCGGCAACATTCCGTATTCGACCATTGAATGCCGGAGGACTGCTCGCATCTAGTTGGAACACTGTGTGATCAACGACGAGGTTCGTCTTCTTGTGGACAGCCACCTCCTGACATAAATAATCAGTCTATCCCACCTCCATTGGCTTGGGCACGCTTTGCGCATGCCTATCTATCGTCCATCATTCCGTGTGCTATTTGCGCTTGCTGGATATGGTTGAAAGGACCGATGTAGCAGTCAGACCACGACTTCATGTAGATTTGTGAAGAAATTGATGTCATCGGACTCAGTTGGTGCGTCGCAACTCCCTGGTTGGTACTCGGGGTGAAGATTATGGTTGGTTGGTGATGTTGATGGATAATACCAAAAGCCGGAGCCATGAATACTGTGCGGTGTGCTTGGGAAACTCTTGGCTCCCATAATTTTTGAACAAAACTAGAAAATTTCCTAAATGACTGCGGTAAAACACCAGGAAAAACTTTTTTTTCGCCAATCTTCCCTCGGTACGTTATTCTGCATGTGGATTTGACACCAAGCTCGACGTAATATAATAATTTGAGAACGCGGATTTGTTCATTATATACATCGATAAGTCTATTATTACTGTCTAACAAGCATTTTTGGCAAAGGTCGACTGTAGAATGCGTATCTTTCTGTTTTGGATTGACTTACTTTGAATGGTTTTACAGCAAGGGGAAAACGGTTATTCAAATATTTGTTTCAGGACGTTGTCTGTGCTGGCGGTATGGAAAGTATGTCGAACGCACCATTTTACTTGCCACGACAAATGCCCACATATGGGGGTGCAAAACTGTACGATTCATTGGTCTACGATGCTTTGTCCGACTCGAAATACGAAATCCATATGGTAAGTTTTATAACCCGTACTTTTTGTCCATTGATTGTGGTTTCTGTGCGGTATGAGAGCCTTGACCAGTAAACTTGGTCAATTGGAACGTGTTAAACTTCCTAGTTGGGGTCCACCTGACCCGCCTACCTAATAGTTGGATACATTAACTAATATGGCAAGGTGTCGCGGCCAGTGGCGTAGTTGCATTCGGACTCTTTCTTTATCTTTGTGATTTCCACTTATTACTTAGATTTCCGGATGTTTTTCACTTGATGCTTCTATTCTTTCTGCCCTTGACTCGACGATGCTGGAAGGAGTGCAGCCAAAACCAGAAGAAAACTGAACTGGAATATCGTTTTGTTCCGTTTGTCTCTCCTCAGCATTGGTAATCGCCATATGAAATGTAAATACTTCAAATTGAACTCAAGAATAAAATCTTATCGATATCGGTAGAGATTCGGGGCTATACAAACCAAACCGCATGAAAAAGATCCTCTGTTGCGTGCTGACGAGATGAAGTTCACTGTACTTGTTTAAAGTAAAATGGGCAAACTCCGTGAACTTATTATACATTAGAAGTAGAGGATATGCAGAAAGAACAGTTTAGTGGCTCTAGGCTTGGACAAAGCTTATAAGAGCATGGAACAAAATGATACCAAGGGGTTTTATTACTGCGGTTGCGAAAAAAGACAAAACCAAGTAGATTCGGGATAAGTCAGTAAAGTGTCAAAGCGTGAAGATCAGGTCTGTACATTTACTGCTGTCCATGCAAAACCCACTTCTTTATCTCGACAGCTGTGAGGGTAACGAGTTCATTCTTTCGAGTAGTAGCTGGCGGAGATTTTAAACTTTGTTTTCTGAGCACTCGCCAAATGAAAACTTTTTCTCCCCTTGCTTATTCGCTGGAGTGTCCACTACAGGGGCTTAATGGTTTGATTCAGATGTTGCCCATCAACTGGTTCAGTGACGGGACTTCGTTTGGCTTCTAACTATTGACCTCTCAGGCATAATTGCATTTCTGGTAGAGGGAAGCCATCCTGGAAAACTATTTGAGTCATTCAGGAGCGTCGTCCGGTTCGTTGGTTGGAGCATTTTGAGAAGCAGTTTAGCTAACCTTCATCTACGACAGGTTTTCTAAGTAACACTGTAGCCCCTGCTCTGGTTGCAGATATCGTTTCTCCGTCACAAGCAGAGGTTCTCCGTGAAATAGGCTACCTTAAGCGGTGTAAGGCTGCTGTTCCGGTTGGGTTGCCTCCGTCTGTTTTCGAAGATGGTGGTTCTACATTGTTATTGAAGTTGACAAAATCCCTTCGTTTAGTATGGGACAGGGAACAAGTTCCAAAGAATCGGTGATCGGACCGATTTACAATAAGGGTGACAGGGCCTCCCTTGAAAACAACAGGGGAATAATCTTGGTTAGCACCGCATCTAAACTGTTTGCTGGTATTATTTCCCAGCGCTTATCAGCCGCTTGCGAACAATGCTCGCGCGAGAATCAGACTGAGCTTAGACCTGATCAAGGTTGTATTAGTCACATCTCCAGTCTTTGACAAATTTTAGAACATTGAAACATGTTCCACGGGTCCACTATTTTCGTTTTTCTTGATTTAAGAGCGGTTTTCGACTCAGTCGGTCGCACAGACCTCTGGCATTGCTTCTTATTAGAGGGTGTACCAGAGAAATTCATCTCCATCATAAAATCCCCTTACATGAACAGCCGAAGCCGAGTTCGGGTTTACGGTGCTCTTTCACTCAAGTTCAACAGGAGAACTGGCGTACGTCTTGGTACCCCCTTTCTTATTTTCTCTTTAATTTCGTGAATACTATGATCCTAGAGACTGCACTTTTGCCAGGTAATGAAAGTGGCATTTAACTTTTCCCGTATAGTAAGGTGTTAGACCTTGAATATTCGGACGACATTGTTTTACTAAGTGAAGATCCAGGTAATTTGCGGGCTTTTCCAGACAGCTTGACGGACTATGTAGAAATGATCGATATGCGTTTAGCACCTTCAAAGTGCAAGATGCTGTTGCATGACTGGATTGGTGCAACACCAAACCTTTCAGTCTCTGGAGAAGCTATAGACCTGGTGAATAAGTTATGTTTTCTGGGCAATTGTATTCCGCTCAGTGTTGTTGCTTAAACGTAAGGCTCATTTGGTATTGGCCAATTTGGGTCACCTGTGGCTTCGACTTGGCAACTGTTTGTCTATCAAGGGTCGAATATACGCTGCATCCGTTGGGCACGTGCTTCTGTATGGTTCAGAAACATGACAAATACGGGTTTATTTTTCTTTTATTACACGCTCACACATGAGTGCAATGGAAGGGTCATTTATCCCATAGCCACGAAGGCCCACTACACTATTGAGGGTAATCGGCAACGAGACCCTGAGACTTGGAATGGCGAAGAACCACACAAGATCCCAATAGGTCAGGTGTGGTAATGATCCGGACGACAGTGGATTACTGTCTACCACCAAAGCAACCGGTGATGGCGGGGATTCGAACCTCGGACCTCCGAAGTAGTAAGCAAACGCTCAAAACACCACCACGTGGAGGATATACGAAGATTGTCAGTATTTGAACAGTCCATTACATGGAAGAGAGGTATGAAATACCTCACCTGTGGTCTTGACCATGTAGGGCGTGTTGGATTTCCTGGGTGGGGTCCAAGAAACACCACCCCATTCAGTGGTATATACGTTAGAGGGAACGGCTAGGTGTCGTTATCATAAGCGCTCTTGTATTCACAAACTATTCTATCGACTTGATACCAATATTTGTAGTTGTTTTACTGCGTTTTTCATATTTATATCCTTTCTCATTGTTTCTGATTGAGGCTGTCGCCAGGAGAAAGCAACCAAAGCCACCGCACCCAGTGCATGGTTAATCGTTTTCCGAACTGATTGGAACTCGGCAAATAGTTTTGAGATAATTTCCATTTCGCTTCCAGCACAGAATTTGCATGCTTCGTAGGCAGAAGAAGAGACCACCCTTCGTCTCGATGTTGACAAATTCAGTCCAGTGTTGATTCATGTTCCTTCATCCCTGTACTGTCAGAACGGTGACTTTTTTGGATCAAATCATATATCGGAAAACGGGGTTCTTAAGCTTTTGGAGTTAACTAAAATTTCAAGTACCGTTAGTCCGGATTGTCCGATTGTACTCCTCAAGTCTGGTGTAAACCGTGATATTCATTTGACGTGACTTGAGTGCGAGTGTAATAGATCTCCAGAGTATACTGTTAACGTGTTCCACCCGACCGTTCCACCGCTGACTGTATGGCATCATGCAGATGGATGTGATGCGTCAACTACGAGCTGTGTAAGTTCTTCGGACACAAGTGACGATCTACGATCAGAGTGTATGAATCTGGGCATGCCAAAAATATAAAACAAGTTAGTCAAACATTTGATGACTGTTGAACTAGAGGTGTCAGGGTAAACGTATGCAAATGATAAGCGTGATAATTCATCGATTTCGGCAAACATAAAACCGATTTCTGATAGTGCTAGGCGGATGTCCCTTGAAGTCGATTGAGTTGTCTTGGTGAGATGCGTTTCTGGTGGCCAGTAGTATATACGGACGTTTGATACTGCGAGATGACAGTCAGATGGCATCAGTCGTCAGAAGTAAGTTTCGAGATCGTACAAAATGATGTACTTATTGCTCCAGGAGTACACAAGAAGTTATGGAGATCAATAAAGCCCAAATGAGTGATTGATCCTCAAAATCCCCGAGTAAGTTCGTAGGCGACATGAATTTTCGAACCGGAACAATGAATGATGTTGAATCGGAGATACGAGAGCTCCATATGCTAATGCTACTTTTTCTTTCGGTGACTGGCCAAACATGAAAGTGACAGATCGTTGATCTGTTACCAACCTAAAATGTCAACCCACGAGGACATGATGCCGTATCCACAAGAGCTCTACAGTGGTGAACGCTTCTTTCTTCACTGCAGAATGCTAATGTTCTGAGATTTCGGGAGAACGAAGCAACAGGGGGACCATTTTGATCGAACGAAGTAGCGATTCCGGTGTCTGAATCATCTGTTCTGACAATCAGGTCTGCACTCGGCTTGATAGCGGAACACCACTTTTCTCAATTGCTGAAAAACGTCTAACACATTACTTAGAAGACTAAGGGTTGATTTTAAACAAGTAGACATTCTGTCAGAGGTGAGGTATCCACTCGTAATAGTAGACAAACGTGCTGACTGCGTCCTCTTGGGATTTAGTGTTTGTTGGTAGCAGAAGTTGATACAACAGTCGTAATTGCTCTTTATCTGATTTGGTTGTTCCTCTCAAAGCCGAGTAGAGTAGAACGTCGGGTTCGAATAATACTCTTGTTGTTATTGTGTGTAATGCCAGGATTTTAGACAAGTCCAATCTTGTTGGCTTGTCCCACGAACCACTGGATAGTCATCCAAGATGGGGGTTCCAGAGAACTTCTCCCTTGAAGTATGTTATCAGTAATAGTTGGAAACAAACTACTCCGTTCATAACCCTGAAAAGAATAGGACAAAACTACAGGTTTTCCTGTCGCCTAAAAGCCTATGGCAATCGTTTAAGAGCCATTTACGATATTTAAGATGCCACGTCTAAGGTTGTGGCTCGCTGTCTGTCCGCTCACTTTGGCCGATGGGTGAGAACACAAATTGTTACCTATATTTTATAAAACTTAAACTTAGCTGAATGTGCATATTGGCACGCACGTGAAATACTGACCACATAATATGGGAAAAACATTTCAACGGTTGATACACAGCTAAATGCATTAACGGAACAAAATACGGACATTTTAGACCTCACACTGATTGGAGCACCATTTTACAAATCGGCCTAGTGATGTACGGACCATGTTTTAACTCACAAAGTTGGATCGGAATGATAACACTGAAAAAGTTACATGGTGATCCTAATGCCTACTTTCTATTGCATTTATTTGTAGCACGGGACCAAAGTAGTCAACAATAAGCGTTGAGTGAATGTGTTTATACATATAACTGTTTTACGATTTTTGGTTGGGCCCACAAGTTGTCATTATTCCTGGATGGAAGTATGGAGGTAAAATTGTGTCTGTCGCAAGAAGCACAAGCTGTTGGAGTGAGTCTCTGCATATCTCGGGAGGCGATGTGTCCCAACAAACCATATCTATCTCTAATAATTTGCCCGTCGGGTACTCGAAAGATCGTGTTTATGTGCAATTAACAGTTACTTCACTATGCTCTTGAAACCCCTAAACACTTCAATGAGATTGTAAAATCGACTGTAAGGTGAGATAACACGAGTTGTATATCCCGGGGTGAGCTATCGGTTTCTGTCCACCTTTACGTAGGGCCATTGTCAGGTGAAAATGTAGCTGATGCACCCGGCTGTTCGGCGCCGAATTATGCGGAGCATTTCTTGAGGAACTGATTAGATATGTACGCATTCATTCGTGGATGACATTCGTAGCACACGATTCCAACGGGAGAAAAGCACTCGGAAACGTTGAGACTAGCGCCTCTGTAAATAGGCAAGGTTTTGTTAGAAGGTTTACTTCTTAGCGAACACCCCGTCGGTTGAGAGCACCATATGTCATAATTATTTTCTTATATAAATGGACGCTACACTGTACTTTTTTCGCCACTGATGCTCCTCCGCTTCTTTGTGTATTCGTTGAGGTCAATTATTTGCACCATTTCCGTCACATTTTCATCTATAGCTTCCTGCATTGTGAGTGTAACACACGTCTATAGGAATGGACAATACAACAGCCCTCAGATGCACAAACGATATGCTTTCTCTACTCACCCACGCGACCTTGTCACCATAGTCATGTTGCGATTTCCACTCGGTTTGTTAGCAACCACAGCCTACGGTACGGTAACCAAACCCTTCCGGCAGACTCATACCGCACAAAGTCACATCACGCGTGATTTTTTGGCCCCGGTTAAGGGACTTGGCATCCCTATGCGAGCCACTTGAACGGCTGCTTGCACGATGCAGATTTGGTCTCCATCACTTTTCAGGTCATCGGCTGAATGGTTGCTTAACATCCGCCGAATTTCTCATCAAGAAAGTTGAGATAAATGGCCTGAGAGAGTAGATGAGTACAAATTTGGATCCCAGGTGGAAAACAGTTAGTGATGAAGGCCAGTGTGCAAAGAAAGGTGACGGTTTAAAACTCCTTTCTTACCATCTTGGGATTTACATAAAAGCTAGCAGAGGCATCGCCAAATGGGACACAGAGTTTAGCCTCAAAAGAGGATTCACAAAACGTACATGTTCCAGTAAATTCGTAATGGAACTGTGCTCATTGTTAGAGGAAAATCCTACAGTCATTTTGAGTGGGATGACGAAAAAAGATGAAACTGATACACTCAAACGTATCGATCAGCTTCCATTGATTGTCTTTTCAGTGGTTTTGATTGCACCGCGAGGAAAATATACTATCATTCGGTCGAGCGAAGCAGGACTATTGTCAGAGGGAAACGAGCTCAATACGCAATGTGGTTACAGGAGCATGGTAGCTTCGTCTTATGATTTTACATAGATAACACCACTTACAACCTGTAAGCCACGGTGGACGAACAGACAGTGAACCACAAAGTTAGCCATGGTATTTTGAAAATCGTCGAGAGCTCTTAAACATTTGCCGTTAAGTCTTAGACAATGGCCATAAGCTCTTAAACGACAGGGAAACCTGTAGCACAGATTAGTACAAGTTCCAAATGCTGTATGTATTTTTTCATCCGCTCATATAGGGATCTGATGGTAAGCACTTGCCAGATCATGCGTACTGTATGCGAGAGTATTAGCTGACAGATCGATAGACGGCCTAGTTCCGTTAGCAGACAACTCATCGTCTGCCCAGGATTGGCGGTAAAGCTCAGGCCTGCGAGGTGGGTCGATGGTCCAATCAGTTCGTGACGGAACAAGCTCGTCTAATCGGCTGCCAACAGTCACTCTCAACGAACAAAACAGAACCAACCAATCGGAGGTCGAGCATTGTTTAACTGGGCGCAACAAAGTCAACCAACGGGCGGCCAACTGTTTTACTCGAACGGAACGAAAATCAACCAATGAGTGGCCAGTAGTTGTTTTAATCGAACGAAGCAAAATCAACCAATGTACTTTCAGCAGTTGTTTTGGCCAACTGAGACGAAATCAGCGAGTCGAGTACGAAACCAGAAGGGCCAGTCGGAATACCCGGTTAGGGAAAGTGTTCTGGACCAATGCGCCTCGTATCATGGTTTTGAATGCGGTCACTTGTTATCCTTCATACACTGCTTTTCTGTATAATAAACCGAAATGATTCGAAAGCAGAAAATTTTTACTAGAGCTACTGGGATAGATCTCGTATCTAGATATCTTCGTGATCGCGTCTTTGAGTGGGATATGCGTCGGTGAAGTTTTATCAATTTTTGGATTTGGCTTTAGTCAATTACCATGAGACGTTTATGGTAATCACTAGAGATTACCAGAACATGTGCTCTGTATGATGATTTCAGATTGCCGCAACCTTTCAGTTTCAGGCTTGATGAAGACTGTCTTCTATTGAATGACGTCTCGGTTTTACTACCATTGTTTTATAGATCGGCGCTAAGTGTTCAGAGAAGGGTTGCGATGAACATAAACCGTGAGAAGACCACAAAGAGGAAAAGGACGCTTTATTACTAAAAGCGGATATCGACAGTTTTGTGTAATTTGAGAAAATCGTGCTCTAGTAGTTTCATGTTTCTCCAAAATAATACCCGGTCTAATATTAATCTTGTATCCAGAAAACGCACTAGGGGTTATTTGCGGCAGATGTATTGCCAATTGCCAATTGTGTTTGGTCGAATGCAAACATTTCGTCCTCTTTGGGGCCTCGTCATAAATGATTCAACCCCGAACTTCGGACTGTAATTCTGTAGGATTCATTAGCTTCAATCTCTCAAATTTAGTAACAAAACTTTCCCTAAAAGAGCAGTTTCTCTCCAAGGGCCCTGTTCGCAGTGCATTGACAACGCAATTGTCGGTATTTTTATTTGATGAATTCTCCCCTCAGTGTATAGTTTTTTGGAGGTTGGGTTTGACGAAATTCCCTCGCTAATTCCTCTGTTCTATGTTTGATGTACTCATTCACTTCCATCCGCAAGTAACCGTGAGAAGCTAGTTTACCGTAAGATTTAATACTTGTGGAAATAAAGTCATTCTCGTTTGAAAAATTATTTAGTCTATTCTTCTTTTAGTTAGAAAGTTTGGAAAAACGTGTCATTTTAGGATATAAGGTTTCATCCTTGCGCATATTTCACTGATGCACTTCTTAGTACATCTTGTATTCTGGTTAGGGCTTATGTTAAAAACATCCTGAAAACCATAGTAGAGTTCGTTTTCTGAGAAACACTATGTTTTTACTCAAGTCGGGAAGGATAGAGACTGATGTGATCGTACATTAAATAGAAGAGTAAAGAGGATCACACGAAAAGTTAAAAGACGTGTTGTAATTCATTGTGAGGGAATGATTGATCAACGGTGTTTATCGAAAACAAATTTAGTGATGTGACTAGGTGATCTGCCTGTCTGTACGGGTTGGTTATTGACTCCTACTTTGATTATTGCACCAGACATAGTGTAACAGCGGTCACGGCCTGTCGATGGTGGTCGAGTGGGTAAGAGCGTTTGATTATCACCTAAGGGCTCTGAGGTTTGAATCCCCGGCATCACCGGTCAGTTTGGTGGTAGACAGTAATTCGCTATCGTCCAGATCGTTACCACACCTGGCCCATTGGGACCTTATGTGGTTCTCCACCCCAGGTCTTAGGTTCTGATTGTTGGTTATCCCTAATATTGCGGTAGGCCTTTGTAACTATGCGGTACACCACTTTTACTACACTCATGCGCCAGCATGTAATGAGGAAGAAATAATAATAAGGGTTAATTTGTAGTCGAGGCAATGTTGCGAGGATTCTGTTTTCACGTGATACGAGGATCGATAGACTCGTCTAGTATCTGTTTTGCCACAGGATTTACACCACGTGTTAGGCTGAACGATTGGTTCTGGGATGTCGAGTGAAACCACAACAGTAACAAGAACTTGCTGTTGTGAGAACATGATATTCGACTGGAACAGAGTTCGCGTATTGATCGGAGAAAACTTCGTCCAGAATACGAGGACGATGGACCAACCGCGAATACCATGGATTACTTCTGCTCTAATTCTAATTATTTTGCGATATCGAAGTTGGTTTTGAGATCTATATTTTTGATGAAGTGACGCTAGCCTATAAATGCATGCGTTGCGAATAAACTCGCGATACTGCTCAACACTGACAAATCTGTTATTACAGTCAACATTGAGTATTCAGCTTTTGAAGAAACCGGTCGATACATCGACCATATTCTCGCCTCGTCGTTGACAAAAAGTGTCGAGCGAACATATCATTCTGTGATTGTGTGTATAAACTTCGCACAGTATTCATAACTTTGTCACAATCTGCAGCTTGCTTGTGGATAGATGAAACGATGCAGTTGACCAGAGTAGTAAGTTTATCAATGCGGAGTGAATCAACAGCAGCGAGAAAGTTATCGAAGGTTTTCTTCCAATGAATACAGTAGTCTGATGAGTGAAGGTCAACGGAGAATTGATCGGATCGATTGAATTATAGTAAACTGATGCATACAAAGACGCCCAGATAAAATGAATCGAGGATTTGAGTTGGCCACTTAAGGTTTCAATCAGTTCGGAATTATATCATATATATATATATATATATATATATATATATATATATATATATATATATTACAGTCTTTCAAGAAGGCGGTCGCGGCCATTTTGAAGCTATCGATTGTAGTGACCGGCGGTGGTTCAGAGATTCGAACCCGGGAATGAAGGGTACAAAGCCCACTGTGATGACCGGTTGACCACCGCCGGTCGTTATTGGTTATTTAGCTCATCACACCTACTTCGTCTGCTCTGAAGCCCAGTGCGCGTGCTACTCATAAACAGCTTCAGTTACGCGCCTACATGAAGATCGATCCCGGCTTACTCAGAAATCCCCACAGGTGCATTTTGGATGCATTTTATTACTAAATCTCCGAATAACTCTTTCCTGCGGTCACTTTTACTCCACCATTTAGAATTATTTGTCCGTTGAGTCAGCCAGTATGTCTCATCGAGCAAAGGCACAAATTTAGCAGATAAATCATCCAAACTGTTGGTAATGGACTTATTTTTTCAAGTTACTGCGTATTCTCCTCCATTTATAGCGGTGCTCAAAGCGGAAGGTTGTTGATGGGAAGTGGGGAAAGGCTGAAAAAAATAATACGGGACAAAGTGAAACACCAGCGTGGAAAATTAGGATCAAACCCCATCTAATCGCGCAGAATTTGTTCGGTTACTGAGAAAACTTGATGTCCGTGATGCACGGGCTGGGTCAAACCCAAATGTGGGTAGTATTGATGACAGAGCTCCGTGCCAGACTCCGATGGCTATTTAAATGTTTAACGAGTTCGAGTTTCTCCAGAACAGCTGTGCGCGAAGTGGATCAGTAGGTCACTAAAAAACCAAGATTCGGATCTGTTGTGTCTGTTGCTCTTTGGCAATATAATAGCAGGTCCACGCCGTTTTATCTCCATCAAACTTGCTCATTGTCCTTAGGGTCGATGTGCTGAGAAGACTGCGGCAGACATGGCAATTTCACGCGAAGATCAGGACAAGTACGCAAAACTGTCTTATGAACGAAGCCAGACAGCAGCCAACCACGATATATTCACTAACGAAATCACGCCGATACAGATCGCCGATAATAAAGCCCCAAACGGATTCACTGAAGTCACCGAGGATGAAGAATACAAAAGAGTTGATTTCTTCCGTTTCTCTAAACTCAGGCCGACTTTCCTGGATGCGGCCGATGGTGGTACAATAACAGCAGCCAATGCAAGTACTCTCAACGACGGAGCCTGCGCTGCCATTCTATGCTCGGCTAGTTTCGCTGCGAAAGACCGGTCGCTTAAACCGCTTGCTCGCATTATTGGTAAGCTTCCCGCTCTGAATCAAGTAATTATTGTTTTGAATACATTAATTTTCCGGTGGTATTTCATCGTAAGTGAATGGGTCTGTTCACCGGTGTCTGTATAAGGCAATGGGAAAAACTGAATTTCCTCGTTTTTTCATCTACTAATAAAAGCTTTTTTAGTATCATTATTTTAGCACCCATCTTCGGACACGTATGGTACCAACACTGCGAAACGATGGTAAATAGGATGGCTATCGTGGGAATTACTAATAGGGGTACTGAAGACCGCTTTGCTGTTTGCTCACTCAGCTGAAATTAGGAGGAGGGTTGACGAGACCTTCAGTTTTTCGTTCGAAGTTGCACCTCTAGTTTGCGCAAGTAGATGCTACATGCAAAGCACTAAGACTCCATGGAGTACGGTAATGATTCGAATCTTCAGAGGGGAGCCTACGTACCCCAGGGATTTGATAAAACGGTCGTCTTCGCGGTCGTTGAATTATCATTCGACTTCTGCCCATTTCACCATGGTTGTAATTTTTTCTCTCTAGGATTCCTGTCTCGTCGAGATTTGAAAGTCGAAGCCACTCTTGTCGTGATTCAAACGGCTGCCTCGAGAAACAGCTTTTTTGGAGCCACGGGTGAGAACTGAGCACCAGGTTAAGACCACAGACTGGAGAGATACCCCGTGAAGACACAGTGAATCACCACCCAGAAGTGCCAATCCTACCTGTCTCTGTGTATACTGTTCTTTTTTAGGTGGTGGAAATTATGAATAGTACACGGAATTGTCTATTGAATAGATCACGTTTTCTTTAGAATACGCTATGGCAACTGCAGTGTAACCGTCACTGTTTGTAAGATCCATTATTGACAGATCTTGCTTGTCCACTGTAATCAGATAATGTTTGGTTAAATGGTACTAATAACTGTCCAGAGGGATTGATTTGCAGCTTCTATGGAAATTAAATCCATTAAAATGATCCTCATGTGAAGGGTTTCCAATAATTCTTTGTCGTACAATGTTCATTCTCAACTGAACACTAGAAGAACTTTGAAAGGATTATGCAGCTGTATTTTTGGCATTCCCAAATCGTTCAGTAGTTTAAATGCCCAAAGTTGACTTCTGGATTCGACCGTCCACTATGTGTGTTTGTGTCTTGCAGCCGCGATCGATTCTTTCAAAGGGTACATACGGAAGAAACCAGACGCCGGTGCTCATGACGCTGGCAGTTGGGATACATGCAAAGTAATTGCTCACAATTAAGTAACACGAATGACATGCACGCGGCACAATAAGCACAGGCTCCCAGTCTGGTAATGTGTAACTTAAGCGGCCTTTTTTATAGTACTACAGCAGCACAGGGCGCGAGTTCTCAATAACTAGTTCAACCAGTAATACGTTTGTATCAACTTTGGTATCTACTACACATAGGGTATCGTTTACGTACCGTTTGTACAAGGTGCAGTCTTCGATTGTTGGCTTGAGTTGGTTATTTTTAAGTTTTTATCTGAAAATATCAGCAAATGAGAGTCCCTAATGTGACCCCACTGCCACCCCGTCGTTCTGACGATATATTTCACTGTCGAATTGAGACTGGATATAATGAGTGCAGACAAATAGTAACTGTTTCAGTTCATCCAACGAGATGTCCGGATTGACACTGTTCTCCTACATGTATTCACATAGATAGTTGATTGTTCCGGCAATTAGGACATTGTTGAACAGTGAGGTTACGTCTAGCGAGGTCGTGTGCTTGCCTTCCAAATCTAGATTCCTCACAGTCAACCGATGCATCCACCTCACACTGCACGATAGGCTTATTCGACCTGCTGTGAGCTAAACTGAAAGTAGTCGTACATCAAGGCCCAATCAGCGAATCAGGGTTCACGAAATACCGCTGTAAAGACTGTATATCTGAGGATGCTATCTGTCTCTCCACCTTGGCTAAAGATTCCCGTACATTCGGTCGCCCTAAATATCAACCCCTCAAACGCGAGGCAACCCGTTCCGCAAATAAAGGTCGACGCAAATAATGTCTCGAAATCGCAAATAAGATGGAAACTGCAGCCGGTGCTTGCCGCTTTTAAAAATCTCTCACCTCATACGATCGGCGTCCGGTAAAAGTCCAATTAACCTATCTTGCGCGATTCCGCTTGTGATCCCATCCCTGATATGGATGGTAAAATAACTAGACGAGTAGAACGTTTCAGCCAGTTTCTCAGTCCACACTAGATAGACCGATGGATATCGAACCAACTTCAGCTCCCTCGTAAAAGCATCATCTGTGATCCTCCGTCATTAGGTGAGATAACGAATACGAATGACTGTTTAAAGTCTGGCAAGTCCCCTTGTGAGGACGCAATTTCGGCGGAAATTTACAAGACGTGCCTTCTGGTCGTCACCGAGCCACTTCATACCCTACCCTGCTTGATTTGGTAAACTGAGGATTGCCCATCTGATTGGAACGCCTCAGCTCCGCTTCCACTTACCGAAACGGTGTGCGGAAACTACCGTGGTATTATTCTGCTAGACGTGATTGTAAAAGCGTTCGCCCAACTCGTGCTGAATCGATTCGTTGAATCGAAGCATGCACGCACTCGGCCCAACCAGGGAGGTTTCCGGCCAGGCGTTGGATGCGTCGGCCAAATATTCATCCTCCGAAGGATTCTGGAACACCGACACGAATTCCAACGTCCCTGCTGCCGCGTGCTTCATCGAATTTCGGGCCGCCTTCGACTCAATGGATCGCGAGTCATTGTGGGAGATAATGCTTGCAGACTGCGTCCCAATGAAACTCGTCAGCATCATGAAGTCGCATTATGCTTCTTGTCTTTAGAACTCAGAGAACACAGTACGCAACAGATCCGTTTATTAGTACATTGGTAAACACGCACGTCAGCAGACAAGCGGGCAAACCCGTGAATCATCCTCTGGCAAGCGCAAGCACAATGATGAGTCTAAGGGACAGGAACAACGAATCAATGTCAGTCAAACATGCACCTAGCCGCATTCAAGGTGCACACAACTCCGCCGACTTCAGTGGTTTGGTCACGCATTCCGTAAACCTGACCATGCCCTAACCAGCATTGTTCTGGTACCATCTCCAAACTCAGACTTGCGCCGCCGACGAGGAGGACAATTGAAAACCTGACGATACCGTTTCCGAAGATGTAAACCAAATTGGCATTCGTATGGTGTATGGCGCTCGCCAATTGAAGTTGAGCTAGATCGACATCTGCAAGGATCTTGCTGTCAACCTCCCAGCACCGACAGCTACGATCAGAGACATTCATGAAGCCGGCTCATTCTCCCCAATGCGCCAGCCGCAGTAAAGTAATGTACGAGATGTATTGATTCCACAGCCCTCAAGAACCTGGAATAATTTCGACCGATCGACACAATCAAGTGCATCACTTTAGTCTAAAAGCACATTCTGACCGCTTGGATTTTGAGGCCTATTGAAGATAAAATAAAGTGGGTAGTTGGTGTTGGAGCATCCGATGCCGAGCGGGGACGTCGGTATGCACACCGGTTGGCATCAAGGACATTGATACGCGAGGAGATCATGCGCAGAACGGGCTTTTCGAACACTGAGGACAGCTGATGTACGTTACCTCACTGTTCAACAATGTCCTAATTGCCGGAACAATCAACTATCTATGTGAGTACATGTAGGAGAACAGTATCAATCCGGACATCTCGTTGGATGAACTGAAACAGTTACTATTTGTCTGCACTCATTATATCCAGTCTCAATTCGACAGTGAAATATATCGTCAGAACGACGGGGTGGCAGTGGGGTCACATTAGGGACTCTCATTTGCTGATATTTTCAGATAAAAACTTAAAAATAACCAACTCAAGCCAACAATCGAAGACTGCATCTTGTACAACCTCATCCGAGTAACCGAAATGCGGCCCCAGTATCTTCATCGCTCTCGTGTGTCCTGCTAACGATGGCAACATCAAAGTCTCCGATGGCCTCTTTGGCCTCATCACTACGGCAATCACTGAAATGGCATGATCGTACATTATCGTCTTGGTAATTTATGATCACATTTACTTCAAGCCTCCGCAAGGGTTTCGCAGTAGCGTTTGAAATAAGCACAAGTGACTGCGCACACGACAATCGCGATTGAAGTGCATTTTGCCATAACTATTCAACGTGGTTATCATTCCCGTTTGATGGCTTGAGTGAAACGAATGCCAGGAAGCTGATAACTCTTGGTAATATGCAAGTATCAGTTTCATCACAGTATGCCGAGTATTGGACAAAATGCAATAAACAGGTTCAACCCATAGTCAGATTAGTGATGTTGACTTTATCACTCATCAAAAGCTATATCAATCTCGATAGGGTAAGCGCTGTTAAGTGGATAGTCCACGAGGTGGTGATTATTTTGTTTCCACGAAATCCAAGCAACCAGTGATCATAGGCAGGAAAATAAGACTACGTATCACGACAAGCGAGGCATTTATATTGACACAAATTAACCATCTTATTGCTATCTCTATTTTTACTTCTCTTCCTACTTTGCTATAATAATGATAACTTTGATTTCTTATTTAGGTTGCTGCTGAGAAGTAGCAATTAGAGAACCGCCGCAATCCCCGAACCGTTGATGACTGTTGCAAGTATAGTGATCAACCGATCACACCCTATCTATCACTTGTTTGACTGTAGGTTTCGCACACGCGGCAACCTCAAGCGCTACTTCCGACACGTTTCCTCGGCACACGCCAGCGTGCAGTCTCTGTACTCAGGTCCTGTGAGAATACGCGCGGTTGGCGCTCCACGGTATTTTCTCTTTGACTTCCTCGACGAACACGACCGTAGAAGCTGAGGGAGTGTCCCCTCCAATACGAGTGAATTAGATTCAATAAAGTCTGTAATATTCAAGAAACTTGAGTGAACATACTAGATTATCCAGGAAACAGATTGGCGATGAACGCTGTGCTAATGGATAGCATACCACTGTTCAAATTACTACATAAGTTGCTATTCGATTTTGCGTTCTATCCAAGGCGCTGCTAAATTGACAATCATGACCAGCTCATTCATAGTGAACGGTTTCATGTTGGTTTACATACCACTACTCTCGACTAATCGACACTGGTTGAGAGTAGCACCGTTGAGCGTGTAATTTGCAAAATCAGGTGTCGTTCCATGTTTTCTCGAGCAGACAATACAACGCAGTTTTTCTCGCGAGGAGTCAGGCAAAGTCCAAATCTATTTACTGCTAACGTCATCAGCAGTAGTATTAGGAAATTCAAAGCTCCAGGGGTGTACTCGCTGCTGAAGAACACCCTTTCTGCATCCTGTAAATTGATTGCGATGACAGTCGATTTGAGTCTAGCTCGGTCGAATTCCGATTTTCACTACTGAAACAAATGTCAGTAGTCACATTTCCCTCAGCCACCATAGGTTATGGGATTGTCCAATGGAATGTGCCCGTGGACAGAGGGTGAATGACAGCTTTGTTTACATTTTTGACTGCCACGAAATTGTTTCAAGTGGATATACAGGTATGCCAAGATGTCCATAGCGTCATGCCTATAATGGTTTTTTGTGCACTTGTATTCTACTTTAAACCGATTGGTTACGAGCTGCATTAGACACGGCACCCTAGTGACGCGTCATATTCCAGCTCAATAATTTAACCGCAGTTACTTTATTTTCTTTTTCGCCGACCGCTGTACCAAAAACTTCTATTACGACGTCCACTACTTTGTAATTTTATTTGGTATTTCCTCTTCAGTCCCATTGTTCCACTCTACGGAACTTATGACTTTCCAGTGAAACGGATAACATAGTGAGGACCAATGAAGGGAACGAGAGTAGTACATTTTGTCTTTTCATTTTTCACAGTAAACCGATACTGCATCATTTTACATTATCGTTCTATATGAACTTTTTTCCCAACCGACCCCGTTATTACTTCTGTAGTTTTTACCGTTAAACCAATTCTTCTAGGGCATCCTTTATGAGTGAGTGAGGTTTAACCCTACAGCCGACCGAGATGTTTCAACATGGAAGTGATGAAGCATCAATGTTTTCCTTTGAAAGGAAAAATATGACATACGCGTGCCACAGAAACATCATACAAATTGAATGCTGTGATACATCTTATCCAGGTTATTGTAACCATAATTTGCTAAATAACTGTTAAATCTGTTTGGTGCACATTTAATAAATACCATTTAAATTTTGCCTTCATTCCAAGACCACTGGTATTACACAAACCTCATTTCTTCGGTTGCTGACTTAGCTTATCGGCATGACATATGAACAGTGTTTCAGGATGTATACCAGTAACTAGATTTGCAAGTAAGTTGTCCAGATTCCTGAATAATGAATTCCGCACTCTTCAAGCCGCTGTACTTCCATGCTTTTCCTCATACTTACATAAGCGACCTCTCGTTTGACTCCGGAACTGTAATTAACTGTCCTGATGTCGTTACTATTTGCCATGCGGTATCAATCAAAAAGTAATGAATAACCTGTCTGATAATCTTCAAAACATTGTGAGTTGCTATGAAGAAAGTGATCTTTTCCGTAACGTTTCGTAGTGTTATCAGTGTGTCTCCACGTCATCTCACTCGACTTTCCCGAATGATGAATATACTCCGCGCACCGTTCAATTACACAGAGTTCAGTTTCCCAAGTACCTTGGAGTTACATCAAGCGCTGATATTCTCATTTTGTCGATTGTGTGCGCGAATTATGCTAACTTATCTTACGAATTTGATAGCTCCGGCAATTCTGTATGACAATTATCAACTTACATTATCTCTTGTGAAACCGATAGTACTGTAACTATGCGGGCTTGAAATTGGCATTTGTTGTCAACATGATTACCAACTTTTTTTGTTTTCTTCTATAATATCAATTTGAATGCCTATAAAACGTGTTATATGTAGCCAGTTGTGAAGCACCTGGAGCAATCTCGTTTTCTACCGAGTGTTCTGTTGGCTCAGTCGGGTATTCTCATTTAATTTTGCGGTAAATCTATATTCGATATTTCCTTTGTTTCTCAACGCATTTCATACAACCTGCTCTGTGTCTTCCGGGTAGTCTTTTCCATATTATCAGTGCAGGATTTGAAGCACATGTATATCTTCAATACCGTTTTGTTACTGAGCAAGAAGATATGTGATTTTCACGATTATAATTGTGAAAACCTTATGGCTTTACGTGGAGTTACATATGATTCACTTGAATTATCAACGGCTTAACTCCAAGTCAGACGGGTGTTGTTACGTTTACCTCGGGAGATGCTGTGTTTTCATTCGTCTACTCTAAGACCACCAATCCATTAATTAATGGTGTATAACCCAAGACGCCTTCAACATTAGCGAGTCATACCGCACCTTCCGCATCGGCCCTCTCTTCACCGTGCTTTGTTCACCCGACAACCCTGCTCGCATATGTGATGCAGTGGAGCCAATCGACACTGGACCGACAACAATTTAACGCTGGGTTGATAAACTGTTATATAGCTTTGCGGAATTATCACGTGGGGTTAGGAAACTGTCAGTTGAGGGTCGAACTCAACGGTTGCGGTGGCCCTGAAAGGATGCCGAATAATCGTTCCCCAGTCCTAGAGAAGACTATTTTGTTGTTCTCCGATCGTCGACGTCCCAACCACTCACATTAGGTGTTCAAAAAAATCCACCATCTTGCGTCATACACAATTGATCCCTTTGAATCTGATTGCGCTGCACCGCCTCTAGCATAGACGTTGGAATCGCCTGACACATGAAAACAGTCCCGGCCTTCAACTCGTCTATGGTCTCCGGCTTCGGGTTATAAGCCACTCGCTTCACATAACCCCAGAAAAGGAAATCCATGGGGGTCAAATCTGAAGACCGTGGTGGCCAACTAATCAGTCCTTTCAGTCCGATCCACTGCAACGGGACGGTCTCATTGAGGCAATTCGTGACGACAATTGCGCTATACAGTGGTGTTCCATCCTGCTGGAACAGTACCTTTGACCATATCGGAAACAGTAAACTGTCCTGTGAGGGACCCGAAAGTCTTCCACAGCATTCGCAAATAGTTAGAAGGATCAATCTTGTCATGGAGGAACACTAGCCCATCATTCGACAGTGATGGAGTACAAACCAAACGTTCATTCTCTTGTCACCTTGTTGCTGGCTTTCAAGGTGGACAAAAGTATTCTTCTTTTGTCATCTGGTCCTGTATTGAAATCCCCTCATATTATTCAAGTAAAGTAAAAGTCGAAGAATATGGCATCCTCGGATAATGTTGGCTGCCATAAGAGTCCACTTGTGAATCAGTCGCAAAATTCCAGGCGCTGCTGTTTGTCACTGAGAAATAAAGCGTGGACAAGACGCAATCAATAGCTTTCGTAACCCGTCCGTTCCAGGATAATCACGACAGAAGTGTGAGAAATTACCAGTTCTCCGTAGAGCTCCTTGACGGTAGTGCAGGGATTCTCAGACATAATCTGACCGACTGCTCGCTTGTGGCGACTGATTGCGGACGGTCGGGTCGTCTCACAGGTGTTACGCTTCCAGTTTCCATTAGTCTGCGCACAACATTGCAGCACAGTTGGTGGGATGGCTTTGATCGATCCGAGCGGCGCAAGTAAAACTCCTCGCAAGCTTTTCTCTGACTCAGGCCACCAACCCTAAGCTGGAAAACCTCCGTAGCAGACCAGTTCATTGCAACAGAAAAAATGGTTGGAAAAAGGTTCACATAGAACGGAAAAATAATAGTTCCTTTAAAATGCCTACTTTCTTAATGCAGTGCACACAGGAATGATGTATTTTGATACTCTCGTTCCATATATTTCATCCACGTAATACACTAAATGATTGAAGTTCATACATCTCGCAGAGTAGATTCATTCAACCGAAGAGAAAATGCCAAGTATAATTAGAGGTAAGAAGACGAGGATGACAATAGAGGTGTATGCACTATGCACCCCGCAACTACTTGCGAGTAGTGTGTGGGGTTGGCGAATGCTTGTTTGGTTGACTGTCGTTCGGACTCCACGTTTCACGCACAAACCTCACGTCATCCGATCAGACAGCACTCGAAAACACCGGACTCGAGTTTCGCTCTTGTTCGAGCTCATCAATGATGCATATGCTCTGCCACACTCGCGGGTAGTGTGTGGTAATACACGCCTTCGAGGTGAAAGGGCCCGGGTGTGACAGAGGATATGCACCGCTGATGAGCTCCAACCAGAGCGAATTTCGAGTGCAGGTTGGTCAGATGATCTGAGTTTTGTGCGTGAAAAGTGGAACCCAAAGGACAGTCAGCTAAACGGACAATAGAAGTGTCTGGCTTAGCAGTCAATTGTGAATGAGATGGTAAATTTTTACTTGACGCGTCAGTTCTCCCATGTTCCATGCATTGATTTAAAGGAACGAACTAATTCACGGAAACCATGGGCCTCACGACGGTGTAAAAATCTTGGCACATTTGTATATCCAATTAGAAGACGTTCGTGGCAGACAAACGTAGTACTGGGAGATATCAGCGACTAACCGGTCGTGAGTACTCTCCATTCAATTTTTCATCTAATCCACAGCGGTTATATGATTTTTGGCTGCAATTGTATCAGTAGCAAAAGCGGAATAAAACCAACAAGGGCTGTCATTAGTAATAGCTTACAGACTTTACAGTAATAATGATAATGGTATATTTCTGGAAGTCCAAGACATGCGTGGAGACGCGATCAGTTGGGTACAAATGAACTATAAGTATAGTGGACAACAAAATCCATGTTGACGAAAACAGAACAATGACAACGAGCAACAAGAAACATTGTTCAGAGGATGTATTGTTGACGGGAGCCTGCTAACGCAGCCTGATTGTCCTTACCGTTGTTTGCCTATTTTTATTATTTTTCAACATTGTCAATCTAGGGCAGTTGGAAGAGAGCACTGCCGCGTATGCAGTTTGTTGAATGCATGATGTTTGGTCTGTCTTATCTAGACAGAGCGATAAGTAGAAGGCTGACTGAGTGATGAAATGCCGCATCTCGCTGGAGTGTGTAGCAAGTTTTCTCAGAGTTAGAGAAGTTACAATATCTGATTTACTGCCTCAGTGGTAGTACTCAAAATTACTCAATGAGATACCACATGCATTCAAGGTATTTCATTTGCACCATAGGGATCGTATTTTTCATTCTGTTACCCGTGCGACATATCCAACATTTCAATTGTCCCATATATTCTGACGGAATTGGTACTCATAACGCTAGCATTTTACCGAATATTGGTATTCATCAGTCGATAATTTGCTAAGATCGGCATAAGGGTAGTCCAGTGCAGAATTTAGTTTGAACGGGCTTAGGCAATTCTCCCAACTTTTCTCACGACTTTTAAAATGCTGAACAAAGGGAGTGATATGGTCAGCGGGTGCGGGTACTGAGTGGTGTAATGTGTGATTTTGTTTGCGTATCTCAAATGAGCCATCTAGTTTACGGATAATTTCGGTGTTAGGCATGTCCAGGTAATAGAGAACCAACCTCGAATTAGACGAATCGGATATTAGGTTACTGGATACAACACTCGTGCCATCAAGTAACAGAACCGTAGATTCACCCTAATTTAGGGTTATAACGGGACACTAAAGTTAGGTAGCTATAAGGACCATACTAATTTGACGGGATGAAGCTTAAATCGCACGTGAACGTAATCACGCATTATTATACAGGGCTGTGAACCGTTAAGGTTACAGGGGCCTTGGAAAAACAGAGACTGTTCCGTGGGGAAGTAGCCGGCGTTGTTTGTATTTGAAATGATGGCCACAACATCAAAAGTGCGCAATGATGCCGGTGATTTCAATTTCGTAGGCTGTTCACTTGAAAGGTAAACTTATAAAAACCGTAATTTTAAACGGCTAAGTATTTAAAATGGGACGTGATTTATTCAGTATGTCAGGGCCGAACGAGGTTCGGACGTGTTTTACTCTACCACTGTATAGCAAATTGCCACCGAATTTCGTGTCTGTCTCCGTTCGAAGGGAGGTGCGCCCCACTTAGGTCTCGTAGGCGGGTGTAATTGGGAAAGCAGCTAGTCGAAACCAGTAACCATTCTAGAATCACTTTGACGAAATCGGGTCAAACTGTGATTCATGAAATCAGCAACCCGTGCTGTTTTGTCAATCGCCGTGACATTGAGAAATTTCGCAAGCTTTTTTCTGGGCCATGGGGTGCTGATCTGCTCTCACTTTCCAACCCCCTTCATTACTCCCTTATACGGTCCAGGCTATGCAGATGCGGCAACAGACACAATCGATTTTGCGATCGCTCCACATTTGGCTGTGGAGAAGTTGTTAAAATCAACTGGAGTCAGCAAGGATAACATCGATCTTTGGGAAATCAACGAAGCATTTTCTGTGGTCGCTTTAGCTAACATCCGTTTGTTGGATCTGCCCATCGAAAGAGTGAATGTCCACGGGGGTGCAGTCAGTTCTGGACATCCTATTGGGTGAGTGTGGACGTAACTTGTGGATAATGCTGATATGTAGGAAATGCTTTATTTAATAATCATTCCTACCTTACTTGTTGCATATAATATCTGTGCAAACCACCTTCTACCCTGCAAAATCAGTGTTGTGAGAAATATCTGTTTTATGGTGACTAGGGTAGTTTTTTTCGATTTCAACGAGCAAATCTATGCTGGATTTATTTATGTCATGATGGCATCCTAATAGTTACTCGATGCCGGCCGAATATAGTCTTCGTGAGAAATACTCAACAGAATAAATTTGCAATGCAAGGTCTTGTTGACTCTGTACATACAGCCTCGAAGGAATTTGTGGTCAACAGGACAATCGCCATCTTTCGGGGCAATCTGTAACCCATATAGCACGAGACCGGTCAAATTTGTGATTGGGTCATTTCCGATCAAATGCTCTATCACATAATTCACATTTGTCTTCAAGATATAATGTTGAAACGAAGCGTTATTTCTTTCCGGGCAAAGAAACGCCACTGGCATACGTCAGAATCCGGGATCTTAGGAAGCAACCGTATGAAATGGATCCTCAAACAACAGTAAAAGTAAATCAGACCCTGTAGTGTGGCCTTGCACGCATGAAGTGGTTTTGTTATTAGCTGCAAAGCGAATAACTCCACGGAGTGGAAAGAAAGAATAAACCAGGTATTCTTCCTTAAACTCTTTTGCTGGTACAGATTTCCTTGTTATTCAGTTTGTCCTTCGCTTATTTTCTTGGGTAGAACAGAGTTTGTTTAACCTTGGCCCAAATGACATGATTTTAATCATTTTTGATGGATCCATCTGATCAAACCTCTCCAGAGATCATAGGAGTCAGTCCTCCATAGTCTATCTAACCCCAGTGAAACGATCCTACCATCAAACAGAAAGTCTTCCGTTTTTATCCAATGAGCTTAGCAGGCAGTGTAGCTGTTGGTCGTCCAATGGCAGCTATATTACAACTGAGCGTTTTTCTGCCGTTCCGATTCTTTCATGGTCAATGGTAACGATGTTGATGCCTTTTCGACTTGTTTCTCAGAGTACTATTCTTCGTGGTGATGGTGCTCTTGCAGTCACACTTTATTTATCAACTTGATACCGTCAGTTGTAATTCTGTGCTAACTTTTTTCATACTCTTGATTTTTCACAACGCTAATTGTGCTAGACATGAAGTCGTTCCCATGATCAATTTATCTGATAAGGCGTGAAGGTTCGTTAAGAAAGCTATCGTACATTCTTTCCAGCGATATCCTTATAACTAAATTGGGAAATTCCACTTTCTCTATTTTCAAGTACTATGGTGTAGAGAAGGTTTATGGGACAGTACATAGCGAAAATCTTTTTTTATGCGTTATTAATCTGTTCACCATGGAAAATGATAATTGACGATCGTGGCAGACGTCTATAAACGCACTGGTTCGATGATCAGCCATCGCTCGTCCAGAATAGAGGGCAAAGTTTGACTCACTGAGGCAGATCGATGATTTGGCAAACAGACAGTATGACATTACCTTTCCAGAATTGATGACAACATTGGGACCAGCAAAGCCGGGTGATGGGCCAGTCAGTGTCCAACAGCTGCCTAAACCGACCGGAGCTGAATCAGCCAACGGGGTTGCAACCAGACCATCCAACCGGAAGAATCGCTCTTCAATAACAGATGAGCCGATAATTTTGCGCACAAGGATTGGTCACGGTCACCGCATATCTTGTATACACGAGCTATTTTGTACGGATAAACCGAGATGGTTCAGACGCATAAAAGTATTCTTGATAGAGCTAGTGGGACGGATCAAAAAAGTTATACGAGCGACCACCGTTGGAGAATCATTGATGAGTCCTGTGTCGTAATACTTTACACGCCTGATAATATCATGCCGCCTAATCCATGGTTATTGGATTTGAGAACAAAGCTGATG